>JABJVR010047069.1:0-29133 GCA_025773905.1 Chitala chitala
TCAGTGAACAAGAAGGAGACTCGACTAGCAGCCAATGCGTTGCCTATACCAATCGTCGAACGTGGCGAAATATATACAGCAGTGTTGCTGGCCTCGATCGATGGCGCTGATTACCGCATGGCGTGGAATGCCACGTGACATGTCATCGGTCATCAGTAAGCGAAAAATTTGAATATTTGAATAATATTCGAATAGACGCTTCAAATATTCAAATAGCAAAATAAAACGAGTACCGCATCCCTACTCTGGATAAATCTCCAATGCAACATATCTGGTCAATTTTCTCCACCACAGCGCATATGTGCATTATTCTCCGCTGCATCGCAATTGTGTATTAGTCTCCATCATAATGCACCTCTGCATAATCCTCCAAAGCAGCATATCTGGTCAATTTTCTCCACCACAGCGCATCTGTGCATTAATCTCCAATGCAGCATATCTATGCATTACTCTCCTCTGCAGCGCATCTGCGCAATATTCTCTGCCACAATGCATCTCTGCATTATTCTTCAATGTAGCATATCTGTGCATTATTCTCCTGTGCAGCGCATCAGTGCAATATCCCCTGCCACAATGTATCTCTGCATTAATCTCCAATGCAGCATATCTGTACATTATAGTATTTTCTGCCTGCCTCACACTATACTTTATGACTTCAAAACCTGGAAAAGCCACTTTCATAAACAGGAGTATTTCCTTCCAGGTGCCATAAATTCATAGTTTACAAGACTATATTTTCAGACACCATTATATTTTATAAACCTTGTTAAAATGTAATGTTAATATATACTGCATACACACACACACACACACACACATTCACACACACACACACACACACATTCACACACACACACAGTAACAAATATACTACATAAAATGTTATGTACAACTTATATATACTGCCTTGCTGCTTTGAATGAAAGCATTTAAGAAACAAAAAAAAAACCTAAATATCAATGACATGACAACAGGTGGTCTTTTCCCAGTGTTCTTCCATAACTTCTTGAACAGATGACATGCCCTTTAGCACCAGGGGTCAGGGAGCCGAAGGGCGGTCTCTACCTGGCACACGTTGTCCTTCTTGGAAGCAGCGCTGCTCTGCCTGGACACACTGGAGTCCACTGACTGCGCATCAGAGCCGTCAGCATCTGTGACCGCGGGGCTGTCGGAGCGCTTGCCAAAGCCCATCTGTGAGGGCATCACAGAGACACATGAGACCAACAAAATGGAGGGGTGGGGAAGTCTTCAGATAAGCACTGGGGAAAGAGAAGGGTAAAGAAAGTATAAATGTCATCCCTCAACCCCATTTTACTATTAACTTGACTACTTAAACATACAAACCTCTGATCACAAGCATCACACGAATGCTTAATGCAGCTCATATCAGTAATACACAGCCATTAATGAATTCTTCCATTTCCTGTTTTGTATGGGAGAAAGGTGTGACTGCCATCTCAGGAGAGAGCTGTAGTATGAGGTTAACCTGTCACTGGCTCCCTACAGTCCATATATACAGCACATGGCTGTTTGTTTCTGAGTCGGGTATAAGAACACTATGGCCTTGCTTATTTGCCACTGCTGTTTCTTTACCTTTTTATAATTTCTTCCTTTTCCTGTCATGCTGAGAGCATCTGAGGGTGTAATTTCTTATTGTTCCTCGCAGACACCCCATTGGTTGGCGTGACCGTCCTTTTGATGTATCACATGACACTGTTCACTGACCCCACCTAAGCTTTCCCACTGATAACTACACAGGTTCCCCACTGTGCTTATCGTGTCGTACAATAAACACAGTATTTATCTTCAAGGGTAAAGGTGTTACAGATATGACTGCTATATACGGGTTTCTACTGAGTGCATTAACACCTGTGGATCGTTGAGGCCCCTGGAGTCAGAGTCAGAGGTGTCGCGGTATTGGGAACTGGCCAGCTCCAGGTCAGTGGAAGCACGACTCCGCTTCTTCAGAGGCTTGCAAGAGTCTGAGATCTCACTGGCCCCTGTGGTGGGGCGAGACCATGGACAATGAGGAGAGAGGGGTGCACGGTTTCTCTTTCAGAATACCTCTGATGAACAATTAACACATTTCAACACTTCCCCACCCAATGCATGAGAATACAGGTTCAGATCCTGGATCCACAATACACCTCTTAGAAAACGCGTGCCCTCTCTTAAGTACAGTTCATCACCGTGAAACCCCTGGCTGGTGTCTATAGTAGAGTTAATTTAACACTGGCATTTCTGCTGTGTATACAAAGTACTTTCTAAATGTCTCACCAATACCTTATTCCCTCACGAGCTAATCTAACTACGTGTGTTCATTAGTAACTTTTTAAGCATTTGCGGCGGTACAGTTTTTGTAGTAATCATTCAGTATTAAATATTTATCACACACTAGCGGTATGAAACTGACTCCTGGAAACAAAAATACCCATACGCATAAACAATGTACTTTCACACAAACACATTCTATAAACGCTTTACCACTGGCACAATTTAACTGAGCAGCATCGTGCTTGGGCGCATTTCCACCGCACGTGCACCTGACCCATACCGTACTGTGCCGTGTCACACAGGCCTTTATTCAGGAGCAAGACTGGACTCCACCCTTTAAGAGGGCTCAATCACATCCCAGTGAAGTGATTGGCTAGGGCGTTTCTTTGCTGGACTACAGGAGCCGGTTTTAATTCCGGTTTTAATCCTTTCTGGTTTTGTTCAAATTAAAGACTCTAGCAGAACAAAGACGTGTAACCGCCTTGGCGCTTTGGTTTGGTCAGGCAATGGGCATTGTGGTCAGGCAGTGGGGATTGTGGTCAGAGTATAGTATGACCTGGAAGGGTCACCCCAGAAGAAAAATATGTTTTGGGACATGTCTGCGAATTTAGAGGAAAAGCGAGTACTGCACATTACTAAACAGCACCAAGAAGAAATTTAAAATTTTATGTTTAATTCATGCAATAAATATACACATAACATAGCTAACTTGCTACCACTCTTAGTGTCCACTCCATGCTCTTCTGTACATTACAGTACGCTGTACAGCAGAAAGCAAGTACCAAGTATTTCACATAACTGCACATCATCAAGTTACGCACAACCCTTTTTCTGTGCTGCCTCTGCTCAATGGAAAAGCACTCATAGCGTTTGATGTGCGGCCGCGCTCTGCGACCGTGGCGTGACACGGTTACCGCTAGTAAAGCACCCCAGCACATGATTAAAGTCTCCGATTTACTAGAAATGTCTCCATGAATGGGAATGCATAAACTCCACAAGCAGAGCTAACTCTCAACTCAAAATCACAACACAAGTGCAGGTCATGGTCATCTTACATAATACTGTCTTTGTCACTGAAAACATTTTCAATGACGGTGGAAAAAAAAAAAAAAAAAGAAAAAACAGCTGAAATGTTAAAGCAACCTTTTTGCAATGCTGTCTTCAGAGCTGTCTGGGGAACTGATTCTGCCTGCAGGGAAATGGAACACAAAAAAAGCTTTACAAACAACCACAAAACGCTTCCCTCAAATCAATAGCACTTTCCAAAGGTTACAAACTACACAGAGCTGTCATATCAAGTGGACAGCATTCAGATCTACTGTCCATTAGGTGGCAACAAACACCAAGCAAACCTCACTGAGAAGTCAGTTAAAACACAACCCACCTGAAGCAGTCTACAAGAAGCATGAATGTAGAGACAACTAAAGACAAAATAAACAAAACCTAGGCATGCAGTTTCTTTAAACTAAACATGGATGCCAAAGGGACTGAAACGTCTTCATTCCCAGATACTGGGCTGTATTGGGCTCGACCACCGGAGAAACTGCCTGCGTATTTCTGAGGTTAAAGGTCATACCTGCTCCTTTTTCACCTTCTTCTTCGGAACAGGCTCGGTGCCCTTTTCTGACTCAGACCGGCTTCGAACAGACCGGCGCTGCTGCCTCCGTTCCAGCGGCCCTGTTGGAATATGAAGCATTGCTCAGAGGAACATTAACTCAGCCGTGCTCACTAAGCTACACCCCCTGCATTTCTGCTGAATGCCACATGCCAAACATGCTCAAACAACAAAGTTTACATCCTCTGTAATTGACTAAATGAATCAGGATTTTTCTGGAAATCTACCAGAATTAGTAATGAAAGAAATACCCCAGTAGGTTTATCTTGAATGAGATATTCTGAACGCATTCATAATGTTCTAAGACTTTATGAGACCACGCCTTTAGGTGACCATCATCCACACATGACACAGTATGCTTTTGTCTGTCTGAAGGGGGCTCTTACCTGTGTGGGTTACCTGAGGACCACCTGGGGACTCTGTGGAGGTTGAGTGCTGAGGTGGCACCTGCTCACTTCTCCGCCCTGCTGGGGACGCCACCTTCTCCTGGTCACTGGAGCAAACTTCAGCGTTGTCACCTGAACCCTGCACAATTCAGTCACACACAGGTTAAATACCACAAATTTGCAGTGCTTTGCAGTTAAAAACAGTACTAAGCTGAAAAAACTTCAAATACACTTTCAATTTAACAAAAAAGATTTTTATGCATTTTTCTGCAGTAAATAAATAAATAAATAAAAACTCATAAGACATCTTTACAGGTTGCACCGGTCAGGAAAAAAACACTGAGTGTGGAGCATGGAAGAGGAGACGCACCGGAGAGCTGGGCGTCTGGAGAGCCTGCTGGGACTCTGCCTCCGTGGCCTTTGGTGAGGAGGCTTTCTTCTGAGGCAGGGGCCAGTCACACTTGGTGATCTCCACATTGAGCTTCTTCATGGTGATGGAGAGCGGGAGAAGCTTACGAGCGGCCGCTGTTCTCCAGGCCATTTTCACTGGGGGGGAGGCGGACGGCTCCTGGCTCTCAGATGGTTCCTTGGGCACGTGCCGAGCAGCGGGGGGGCCCTGCTCGCTCAGTGGCTCTGGTGAGCCAGGCGAGGGCCTATCCTCAGCATTGGCCGTGCTGCACCGCCTCGGGGGCTGCTGTCTGCGTGAGGGGCGGTCCTGAGTGGACTCTGGCGTATCGCCGTCCCCTTCCCGGCCGCTGGACGTACTGCCGCGGGAGCGCCGGGCTCTCCTCGCTGGCTTTGCAGCTGCCTTCTGCTCAGCTGGCTCCTCGTCCACATAGATGAAGGTGTACGTGTCGATGCGCTCCTGCCGGGACATCGGCAGGGCGTCCTCGGCGTGGCCGACACCCACCTCCCACTGGGCACGCTCCCGTTGAGGCTGGGGCTTCAGGAGCTGCCGGGGTGGAATTTATCACTACACAATAACCATGACACACCTTCCCTATTCATTAGGATAAGCAGTACTGAGGGCTGCTGCATGATAAGGAAACTCACTACACAATCCTGGAGGTGTAATCTCAGAGTTACACAGCATGCCAGCAGCCCCCCATCAGATCTGCCTTTCAGGACACGGCAGTACACAACAGCCACAGTCTAATTTTGCTATATTTTAATATTTTTGTATAATGTGATTTTCAAAGTCTTTTAAACGTATTTAAAAGTTCAGTAGTGGCTATATACCACATATAAAAACAACAGTAAACCTATCCCTCTATTTACGTGACTAACTCATTGCTGAAAACCCTGTGTAAATTAACATGTAGATCAGAAAACTACTGGCATTATTCTAAATATATAAAATAATGTCTTCTCAGAAAAACCCAAAGCCAGTTTTCCCAAATATCAGTTACATATCATAAAAAAGGCTACAATTGTAAACACCAATTTTGAGAATAATCTATAAGACTTCAAACATTAAAATGTACCATCTAATGAGGCCATTAATTACTATGTTTCCATGCAGTGTGTAACAACATACTGCAGAATACTGCACAATACGATACTCTATATCCTATATATATCCTATACAGAGGAACAAATATTTATCAATAAAATGTATTTTCAAGCAATACATGCATACAACAATTTAAATAAAACACAGGAATCTGCAGTAAAGTACAGGTACAGTACTGCCCTCGCCAAGCGAAGAGGATGAAATCTGAACCGTAACTTCTGTTGGTGGAACTCTGGTTTTGTTCTCTCTTATATATGTTTGTACAACAACAGGGACAATAAATCAGAAAAGAAAAACTGGTATACTGGCGATAAGCAAGTTATTTCCTTACATATTTTTAAGTTTTTCTTTTTTTCAGTATAGCAAAAATTTGAATTAAAAATATTAAGATTGTGAGAGCTGAAAAATGTCAAGTCGAGGAAATCGGTATGTACTCCTCAATGTAACGCAGTCAGTAGTAGCCATACAAACCTCACTGTGTTATTCCCGAGGTCCCCAAATAAAATAATGTTTTGTTGACGCTACTTAGAGCATCATGTGCTAAAGGTATGAACACTATTACAGTTTTCTGTTTATCCATAATACACCTTTAACACCATTTGCACACAAGTAAAGGTTTCAATACTATCAACTACAACACTCTATTTTTATCTAGTTTATCTATTTTTTTTTTTTTTTACAGATTTTAACAGTTTTTCAACTTGTATCAAGTCGTGTAAGATGCATTTTAAACTGAATTACAGAAATTATTTAATGTATTTATGTTGTTTTGCTGCCAGTGGCGATTTTAGAAATTTATAAAAAGGTGCTTCTAAGGGGTGGCCTTGGCTATTTTAGAGTGAAACATACTTTAAATCAGCCAATTACACTGAAGACATTTGGCGGGGCACTCACAGTCGGTCAACTGGTGCCAGAGATTTAATGAGTGATACTGCACTGTCAGCACATGTACTGCTATATTTCAGTAATTTGCTAAATTAACACTGTTTTTGTGTCTTGAAAAAGGGGAAAAAAGAAAACACCGTAGTTGGAGTATAAATTGGGATTCATGGGTAGACTGCGTTATATCGGAATTCTCATTATATCGCATTTTATCACAGATTAAATGTTTATCCAAATTCTGGTACAAAATTCAAGACCCATTATAATGAAAAAACACTAATCAAATAACCATAAATTTGGGGACTACTGTATTTATGCCTTGTTAGACATAATATTGGATATCAGCACAGGGGTTTTGATTTAATTGTAATCAAACCACTAACAGGTGATATGGAGGCTTAGTAGAAAGTCTTGATGCCTCACATTGCTAAGGTTATCCCAATAAATGAGTAAGTTCGCTTCAAAGGTCCTGGTTTCTCCCCACAGCCCACAAACATTTGGTTAGGAAAACAGATACTCTAAACTGGACTAAGCATGTATGCGTGTGAGTGTCTCCTAGACAAATGAAAGTCAATGCATCAATCGTAAAAATAAATGGACCGCAAGCCAACAGACACCAACAGGCACTGACACCATGATTGCTAATGATGATGAAATGTTGTAGCCACTTTCACATCAACCAACAATGTTGCTACATTCAAACATGCAATGAAATTGCTGGATCAGACATACCTTGTGTCTCTCTGCTGGGTTGGTTGTCTTTCGCAGCGTCTCGGCCTGCAAGTCTTCAAACTGGTGCTGACCTAGGTACGGCACCACCCTCTTCTCATGGATCCACGCCCTCTCAGGAACACTCCCAAAGAACTGCACATGATACTCTCTGTGACCTTGGGATGAGGTGAGGTAGAAGACTTTAGGACCAATTTAAAAGTCATAAAGGAGCCATACAAACCACCTCTACCCTGACTGCTAGACTTCATATCTCTATAAATCTCTAGAATATCAACAAGTAAAGACTTAAGAACACAGGGGCCATCTGTCGTGTGGAGCAAATAAAAAATGTACCTATTGCAAATGGTACATGTTATACATGTACACCAAGAGGTTTCTAACATTTCTTACAGCTCAAAGTCACAAGACACCTTGAGAGCCTAGTGTTTTAGCAGTGTCACCTAATAACAATGTAACATTAAAGAGCTGGTTCTCCATGGTCACACTGGGTTACCTCTGGTGTTTACGCGGGTGTGGACATTCAGCTGTGGGTCACGGGACACCATGCATGGCCACCATGGATACGTTCCCACCTTGGCCCACACCAGGTCCCCCACCTCATGGTCCATGCACCAGCTAGTGGTAGGAGAGGCTGCAGGAAAGTGCTTTTCAATCTGGTCACAAGAAACGGAACCATTATTTCTTGTGCCTTTCAATCCGCTTTTATGCAGTACCTTTCCCAATATGGCCACCCTAATACACTTAACAATTACTTCCAACAGGTAGGCAAATGCAGTTAGTGGTATAAAATAGGGCCTATATTAACACATTACCTTAATGAGCTACCTTTCAATGCAAAGACCAACCCAACAAACAGTTGTCAAACCAAAACATGTACCCAACAAAGATAAATCATTTCAGATAGAATGTCTATTTTAGCAGGAAAATGCTGAAGCACCTTTTACTAAATGTCATTCTACATAATCACACAAATACATTTTTTTTTTTGGGAAGATTCCAGGCATGATGTTGGGCTTACATTCTGTTCCTTGGGTTCTTCCTTGGGTGTCTTGAGGCCCTCAGATGACACATCCTTTTCAGGGTCAGGCAGATCACCTGTGGGTGCTGAATCGGGTGCCGTTTCTGATGCCGCTTCTGGTTGTGACTCCTGTTCGTGGCTCCGGCTGCTCCTTTTCCTCCTCTCCTTCTTGCGCTCATGCTGGCGGCGGGAAGCTTCTCCGGCCTGAAGCTCATGCAGCAGATCACCACACAGAGAGGACTCAAACAACTCCCGTCCATTCTGGTACGTCTTGGTGATCCTCAGCTTGATCTCAGGAGAGCCTGTCTTCTTGGGAGCAGGCTCCAAGGGAGGAGCTGGGGGACGGGGCAGTGGAGTGCCTTCCACTGCTCCCAGTGGTGGTGGCTGTGGTGGGGGTGAAGAAGGGAGAAGAAGGGGAGGAGGAGGAGGTAGAATGGGGGCTGTGAGGTGAGGCGGGGGCAAAGGATGGTGGTGATGGGAGGGAAGAGATGGTGGATTTTGGGGGTGGTGGTGATGGTGGAGGAAGTGGTGATGATGGGGGGGCTGAGAAGATGGTGACGGGGGCTTCTCCTGCACAACAGGGGGCCTCATCACTGGTCCTTCTCCTCCAGGCAGTAAGCAGTGGTCTCCATAGCCACGGACGGCACCATACCCGTTGGCGGATCCATTGGGGAACTGTGAGTACATGGAGTATTTTGCCTGGGATTCATAAAAGCCTGGTGGATAGCCATTGGCGACCACAGGCAGGTCATCTGGGGGGTAGGTAAAACCCGACTCCAAGGCCGAATCGTAGGCTGAGGGGCCCCCATCCCCCCCTATGTCGCCGGCGGCATGGTACGCATCTTCCTGCCGGATGTTGGCTGAGTCAATGAGCTGAGGCGGTTGCTGAATTGTGTTTCCCATGATCCCTTGCATGAAAGAGAAGGAGAAATCCATTGTTCTGCTCCAGCATCCTTAACTTTCCCTTTCTCTTACAGGGCCTGAAAGGGAAAAAAAAGGAAACAAGGATAAATCTAGTCTGTCTCACAACAAAAATCTTCAGTATCATTTTGAAATAAATTCAAACACATTCTTGTTAAATAAGGAAGACAGCTGTACTGGTTACATTTTGTCAAGCTTCACATTTCAAATATAGGCTTCTCTGCAAGGCAAATTCCCTTTTCCTTTCACAACAAGAACGTAAACACTCTACCAGCTGAATTAAAATGGTGTAGCTTTGTTACATTTGCCAGATGACCATTTTAAATGAGGAAAACACTGAGACTGATGAAACTAGAAAAGCTTGAAGCTGGCTTTTCATTCATTGCACAATATGACATCTTTGATTACTTCCATCTGGAAAGTAGTCTTCATCCTTAACACAGACATGGGACGCTTAAAAAAAAAAAAAAAAAAAAAAAAAAGAAATAATAGGTGTTTCTCATGCGGCTGAATCATCTGTACAAATGAATGTTGCCGAGGAGAAATAGAGAGGTTAATTGCTGCTAAAATGACATATGACTTCTTGGTTGCACCAATAGAAAAATTCCAATGTTACACGTCACAAAGAAAGAAAGGGAAAAAAAAACAGTTTGTTAAGTGAATGAAGGTGCCTGCATGAGCAAATCGCCTCAACGTGCCTCTGCAGAAACACGTCAAAAAAAGCAGACGGCTTGTCACAGGCCCCAGATCAGATGCGGGATATGATGCACAAAATGCCATGGGATTTATGTAATCTGTGTACGGTCAAATCATAAAAAACGTGAAGCTCAGGTCTTTGGTCCAAATTTTAATTTTTTACATGCATAATAATGGGATAACATTGGCCTTTTTGAAGAAAATTCTGACATTGGGTTTGTAATGTTTTTAATCCCTTATTGTCAGGGTGTCCAAGACTTAAAACCTAATGCTGAAAATTACATTATCTCTTACGTACGCATTGCCCCATTTGTCATTTTTCAATAAATCAACCAGAATGTGTGTACAGCAAAAACAAAATCAGATGCTTAATAGTATGAAGTACAAGTACCTACTGAAAAAAGGAAATGTAAATTGTGTCCCCAACACCCACACAGTCCTACTTCACAAATACATTTCTGATTGTATTAATATTTTATACCAAAAGGCAATACAATTCAATTAATACAAAACGCAATCAAAAGTCAATCCTCCAAACACACAGCAATAAAGTTTTATTGAAGCATCATACAGTACTCAGCACATGCAATTGGTGTGTTCAAAATTGTCACATACAAATCCTTAGACTTGGCATAAAACCCATTACCAAGTAAGAAAATGCACAAAGTTGCGGTTTGCCTTTATTTCTGTCCTCTGCCATATTGACAGATGAAATTTATGCTTCTGTTGAAATTAGTATAGCAAATTCTACAAACATGCAGTAAAAAAATAATAAAGACGTACAAAATGACAACAAAACAATTTATCATGAGAACAACATTCAGAGTGCACTTTGGCAGATGGTCATGCACACTGACAGGCCAATAGTAATGTATACAAGGATGCTGTAAACAGCCCAATTGCAAACATGTCATTTTTGAACTAGTTGTGCCACCAAATCCTACACATCAAAGCAAAGATACTGGATGTCAGTAACACATGATGGCAATAAACACATACTTTTCTTGACAACCCCCTCAATTTTGACATTTCTGAAGACAAGCACTTGCAAAGCATGTTGGACTCTTTGAAAGGTTTTATCTGCATTTTGCCACAAACTTTTTTTTTTTTTAAATAAAGGTAGTTTTGTTTTTGATTCCAGTTAACACTTAAAACACGGCATGATGTTTTCTTAGGTTACAGTTAACTGAGTTGATTATAAATTTCGTAATGAAAATCCATAAGCAGGTTTCTATAGGTGAAGATGCCACTGAAGGAGATCAATATTAAATGACAACATTACTGTTTGTTGTGGTAGTTGCACTTGAAGGAGTCAAGAAAAAAAAGAATGTATCATTAAAAATGACAACGGGGGAAACGGCTGTCCGTTGTTGGTTACACACACAGTCCTGTCACCCCGTTATTACAGAATACAAAACACTGGCATCCTGTGCAATTCTTATGCTCAACTCTGGTGCATGTTCTAAGAGCACATTAGGAGAGTTGAACAAATTACGAATGCAAACAACCAGTAAACGAATAATTGATGACCATATGGATCTCACCAACGTTACGAAGGCATACTGTTATACCTTATGAAGCACAGTTATCCAAGAACAAAACAAAAGCGTTAAGTCGTGGCAAAACGAGATAAACATTGCACTGGTCTTTAAAGACCAGCGTGCAATATAATAAAACCATTACTCCACGCATATGCTTTCAATTAACTCCAAATCATTAACGATACGTGTTACAATAAAACGCCTGAAATGAATCCGTTCAGGTGACTCTTGCAGACTACAAAAGCAAAGCATGACGTTTGCGCCAAAGAAAATTTTGGTAATACGTGAATAAACATGATCAGAAATACCGTAATGAAAAGATGAATCCCGTCAAGAAGATAGATATTGTCAAACTTGGTGCGCATTTTATCATGAATTCAAATGGATCTGTTCGGGCATAGTATTTACAGAGATGACGTTTCGTTGGTCCACTACAATAATAGCCCACGGTTTCAAGCTGTACGTCTTAAATAGCTAATCATCATTACACCGTCCAATTAACTGTACGGGAGGAAACGCTAAATTATGGACTCTTAGACCGCACCGCAAAGGCGACGAGAGACCAACATGGCTGCCATTGCCCCTTTAAATCAAATTGGCCGGATTATACCTCCATCACTCCCCGCTACGCCAAAGAAATGGGGAAAACTGAACCCATCGTTTAAAGCAAGCATCCCAGTATGCAGCGTACGACATGTCCACAATGCCATCCATCCTGCAACCGTAGAGAAATGAAAATACGAATATAATTTAAAAAATGCCAGTACCTTCAGCGTGTTCCATTATAAAAAAAATACACCCAATATTTGAGCTTCCAGCTGCAATGTATTTGAAAAAAACAGGCACAACAAAAACGTGGAGTTATAAAGTAATTGTCGCCTCGACTGTTAACTCAGTGTACTGAATTTAAAAATTTGGGGGCAATATGCACCAAGTTCCCAGCTCCCATGGTTGATGGGAAATCCGGAGGTTTGAAACAGGGTCCCCAATTTTGTGGGATGCTGTTGAGGGTTTTGAATAAATCTGGCTCCTATGTATTTCTATATAACTGTCTCCCTCTCTCCCTCTAGCTGTAACAAAAGCTCTCTGCTTTCAGGCCCTGTCTCCCGACTCAGCGCCAAAATAACATACCCCCGATTGGCCGGTATGCCTCTGCAAAGGGCACGTTGGGAAATATAGTTTTATATAGTAAATAACACATTCTTTTACTTGTAATCGTATTTGTTCATTTGTTTGCATGAGTAGAAGGCATGCCAAAGACAGGCTCATGTGAAAAATATTATAGGCAGCAGCATAACTGATTTAGTGTTACCTGTTGATTTGCAAAAATCGACGTGAGTTTCAGTTTGCTAAACATGCGATCATTTAAATGTTTTATTATGAAGTGTAGCACTACTGACCGCAATTATGTTTACGCATTTAAGATTTAATATCAACTGAAATGCAGTTGTTGGTAAACTGTGTACTGCGTTGTTATATAAATGATATTTTTAAAACCCTCCACCATGACACTTCCACAAAATCAATTTAATTAAAAAAGCACGACACCATCCATACGCGCGCAGCTTGTTAAACCATCACCGATTTGACATAAATGTTAATAATCAGATGTCTTACAAACCTTTACATCGTCATAATCCTCTTATAAGTGCGGCGTGTGAAAATCACTTTATTGTGTCCATCATGCTGCTACAATGTGAACATCTGGCAATAAAATCACAGCATTCATTTCACATTCGGATTTCTCTTAATACTTCATTCCTTTTGTTCTTTGTTGTCTTTGTAGTTGATTGTACTGCCAGCTATCATAATGTTATTGCTGCTGTTTTACAAAGTAAAACAGTGATTCAACATTTATATATCAGTCTCAGATTGGCAAAACTTTGCATTTTATGTTCTGATGGGTATTAAATTCAATATACGTTACTACATTATTATTGTCCAGCTGTGCTCCAGAATATGGTTTACCTCAAACATACAACGATTTTAATGATGGTAATGTTTTTTTTTCTTTCTGATGAAATAATGGAAAACCTTTAAATTAGTTGTTATATCAAACTTTTAATTGCTCGTGTTTCCCAAATTTTATGTGATATTAACATACAGTTCATTTTATACTGTACGTACTTAAAATTCTGTAACCGCGGTACTAATTTCTTTTTTTCTTTTTTTTATTTTATGCAACTATGAAGATACCTAGTTGTTTCTCTCGTAAGACTACTAAAACTGTCAATAACAATATATAATGTATTATTTAATTTTATTCATAGTTTGAGAAAGACCATAGAATGGGAACAAAAACAGTCACAAGCCTTCATGTACTTATTTGAATTACCGTAATAAGTACATAACAAACAGTGCCCATTCCACGTCAAGAATTAAACAATGTAGTAATTACAAAGAAGTAAAACAGTTCATGTACAGTTATCATATGAAACTTAATTTAATGGTCGAAAAGAGCAACCTACACAAATAATTCAGTTAATCCGACTTCGGGAGCAACGGAAAATCTGTAAAAAGATCCTGACGAACTCTTAGTAAACACTACATTATCAGCCGAGGGTTTTTAAAACTGAAGTGTGATGTGAGCATAAACAAAGTGGATTCGCATTGCTTCTCCCGTGAGAACAGGCGGGGGTGTCCCTAAGACCTGATTTGGGATCAGTTCGCATTTCATTTATCCCAGCTATAAACAATACACGCGAACGTAATAAAACCGATTCAGCAATGGGGGCAGTAATCAGCATACGTGTAAACGGCAGCAGCTCGAGAGGTCAGAGATTGGCTGTTAAGCCTACTGGTTGAGGCGTCTCAGTCGCGTGATCTAATGCGTCACGAGCTGTCAAGCTTGTGTGACCGGCAGTCACCGTCACCCCCCCGGGCCTAAAGCTTAAGCTGTAGTCGAGAGCCGGGAAGGTATACAGTATATGACCAGAGAAAGCAGGGGATGATTGTTTTATAAGTAGTTTCTGCCGGCCACATTATCCAAGGTTTTGAAGGCGTGTGAGCGACGAGCCAACGCTGTTTAATGGAGTTTCTTTTTCTTCCCACGGATCGGTGTATGTCACCACGAATGACAGAAGTGTCCGCGTTGGAAATTTGAGTCCGAAGTGAGGTGAGTTTCTCTTAAAACACGGTTTATACACCAAGCCAAGTTGCCACACCAAACAGAATTGTAGCTGGGTGTCGGCGGAAAGTTTGCTGGGAAATTTCATTTTGCAAGGTGGAAACTTAAGCTACGTTTAATACTCCATCCGTTTCGTTGGACTTTTGATGCGGCTTTTTTATCGGCCTGACAATTAGCAGCCCGATTGATTAAAGGTGTATTATACAACTTCTTATCTGCGTATATACAGTAAAATCGATACCGAACAGGCCTTTTTTTGGCATACAGTCTGCCAACGTTAGCTGAAGTGTTACTGTGGTTTGGACTCGGTGTAGATAACTAGCATATCAAGTAGCAATTAATCACTTCAGTCGACACACCTTATCTGATCATTTGTAGTTGACCCGGGTTACCATGAACACCGACCTGGGTTGATTTAGGGTGTCCAGCACTTACTCGCATTTCTTGTTTTGATTGCGACGTTGCAACGTTGTGTAATTTTCTCATCAGTACTGTGTTACAGTTGCCAGCAGTACATATTCTTGGCTTTGTTATATGCCATATTTTGCCCTTTGCCTGTAAAGCTATTGGAGACACGTGAGTTGTGTAAGGTGCCACTTGTACAGGCTGAAACACTGCACTTGACCCGTGTCTTTTTCTTTTTTTTAATGACACTACATGGTCTCGTATTTAATCATGAAAATGAACAATTAATCATCAGTAAGTAAAGTTATACTGTCTGTTAGTGATTTACCATGTACAGTACAGGAAGATGGATGTTAATGAGCAAGGCTCCATGTCAACTGTGATTTATTTATTTATTTTTTTCCTTTTTTCCCCCCAGGAAAGTGTGACGTGCATAGACATTGGCAATGTTCGTGTCCCAAGTGCTGTTTGCTGTGACAAGATCGAGGTGAGACTATCCATTTCAGTGAATGAGCAAGACAGATATTTAGCTGCATGACACCACAAGTTGCCATGGACTGAGGTGTGTGTGTGTGTGTGTGTGTGTGTGTGTGTGTGTGCGTGCGCGCACCGCCCTGCGGTGGGTTGGCACCCCACCCTGGGTGTCCCCAGTCCTGCGCCCTGTGTGTTCTGGGATGGGCTCCAGGCTTCCCTGCATCCCTTAACAGGATAAAGCGCTATAGAAGATGACTGCCTGACTATTTTATTTTAATTTTTTTTTATAAAGAAAATAAACAATTGCAATGGTGAGATATTTTAATGGTGTTTTTTGTAAGACCAGGGCTTAGGAATTTTTTTTTTTTTTTTTTTCTGGTTGCAGGGGAACTTGCTATCTCACTAAGAGACATGGCTGCACCTCACTGCCCCCGATATCCTGTGTCCGGTACCATCTAGAAGTTGTCCCCCGCCCAGCCCAACCAGTGAGGACATCCTGGCTGGCACATCCTCATCATGCTTGGAGCTCCACAGGCCGCGGGTGTATGCCGATACGGCCTCTCCACAGCTCTTGCACCTGGTTCCAAGAGGCCCAGGAGAAGCCAGCAGAGAGTGTGGCCTCACAGAAAGAGGACTCTTCAGCCAAGGACACCAGCTCAGCTGCCCCTGGTCCAGCGGAAGTCGTTGTAATTAGAAAGTCCATTGGTCAAAGGGTGGTGGATGAACTGAAGCACTACTATCATGGGTTCCGGCTCCTGGGAATTGACACCAAGATTGCTTGTCGGATGGTGTGGAGACTTCTACATGGACAGCAGCTCACCAGGAGAGAGCGGAGAAGGGTAGGGAACGGACTTCCAGATGGCTTTTTTTTTTCCTAAAATGTGGCATTGAGAATTTTTTTATTATTTATTTATTTATTTATTTATTTATTTATTTATTATAAAGCATTCATCAATTCCTACTCAGATGTATGTTGTCTAATTGAGTTAAAGATATCAATAGTTCTGACTCACTGTTGTTGGCCCTGCACTGTTACAGTTAAGTTGTTTTGAATCTTGTCTTTTTTAGCCTCCCCCACCATCTGACTGGCACACAAATGTCTGTTTGTTACAGCCATATGAAATGTAGGATATTTTCCATATAGTTGTCCTGTCAAATTTTTCTCTGAAATACCTTGTGAATTGTGCAACAATTTGTATCATTTCATATGGAGCCAATACACTGCTGTAGAGTCAGTTTTTGATGCAATACTTTTGCAGGCAGTGCATGTTCGAAAGTGTCGTCCGAAGCTTGATTAACGTGTGTTAAAACATCTTGGAATGTCATCTTTGTGCTGTCTGGTACTTTTGTGGAATTCTTCAAGGTGGCCATCTGTTAAAAGCAGGCCTGTGCAGTGCTGTGTGAGCACACGGCACTGTGTGTGTGCTAATTGGTTTCCATGTCCACATCTGCACAGCTGATGAGGACGTGTGCTGACCTGTTCCGCCTCCTGCCTTTCGTGGTCTTCATCATCGTGCCCTTTATGGAGTTTCTGCTTCCAGTGTTTTTGAAGCTCTTCCCAGACATGCTGCCGTCCACCTTTGAAACGGAGTCAAAGAAGGCAAGGCTAACTTCCTGCCGTGTGCGTGCATGCATGTGTGCGCATGAGTTTTGCAAATGATACCTTTGACTTTCTCAAACACTTTATAGTACCCTGTGTAACTGGTCATGTTTGAGTCAAGTTTGTTGCATGTCTACAGGAAAAATATCAGTGTGTTTTTTAAATTTTGTAGGGTGGGATTTAATGTTCCTCGTTGCTTTGACATTACATTTAGATGTCTGAAGATATATTTTAAAAAATGTGAATTAAGTACCTGTTTCAGTCATCCTATTGTTGTGCTTTAGAATGTCAGCTGTGTTGTACAATAGCCATCTTATTTGGAGATCGAGTTGCATGCCGTGTGGTAGCTAGGTTCCATTTCTAGGAGGACCTGTGTTTGTTGGTAACAAGTGAGTCTGTAAATAGCTCTTGTCTGTAACGTACTTCGGCTGGAGAGCTGGATCTAAGTACTGGGGTCACATGAGGATGATTTATGCTGTGACAAAGCTGGAAGGCAGTGTGACTTCACAGACAGCATTCCACCCTCTGATTGTGGTGTTGAACTGCTCAGGGACTTGAATTTGTATCGGCAGACTGTTAGCACAAAGGGGGAAGAACAGAAACCAAAGTGTTTCAAGTAAATCACTCAAGTTTTAAATATTTCATCGGGAAACGGGAACCCTAGAAAATGTCTCATTTCCATTAGGGATGTGCACAGGTAGTCCTATAAACGGTTAAGCATTGGGGCGCTGTTATTCAAATACTGACATTACCATCCAGGTATTTCATTCATGTCGTATTGCAGGATGGCAGACATTTGCAGTATTATTGAAAAGAAAAGTCAGGTTTGTCAGTATTTAAATGGAAAACGACAGCATCGTATGGAAGATCTGTAATGCTAAATTGTCCTTCCACAAGTCAGCCAGTACAATGCTCACTCATATTGGATTAAAGCATCTTGCAAAAAGGCTTGAGTCAACAGGCAAATGCAGTCAAGTGATTATAACTGCATTTACTAGTGTACCTCGAATATGTGATTCAGTCTGAGTTGGGAAAAATACAAGGAGTGATCACAAACATGACAGTGAAGAACAATGCTATCCGTCAGCTTTGTCGAAGGGAAGGGTTTCGGAGAACTGCTGAATTATTTTGAGCTAGAGAATAATATACACTCGTGGAGGAATAACTAAGGGGGTATAACAGCAGTTTGAAGAACTAGCAACAGCCATAAGAAACAAGCTTCAAACAAGTGTTTTATTTTTTAAATATTTTTTTGAAATACTACGGTTAAGTGCATGTTCTGAAGTATATTGGTTTAAATTATCACACGTTTTGTTGATATAATGTTAAGTATACCTATGTGTGTGTGCGCCAGATAAATTTCACCATTAGTCAGTGCACTTTGTTTTTGCATATTTGTAGTTAACCAAATTTGCATTGTTCAGACTTGCCATTATTTAAATGTCAAAATTCATCACAGTGCACATCCTTAATTTCCGTACATGAATATTTAGTGTTCGCTATATATAGATGCTTTAACAAAATAAAGGCACTGTTTGTTTTGCCTTTATACCATATCTTTGGAAAATACTCCATCCTTATTAGTCCAGAGATACAGCGTGTGTGCTAGGTGCATAGAACTGCATATGTAGCTCCTGCAGCTTTATAACAATTCTGTATTAATGTGCGTTTATTTATGTTCTAATTCTGGTAAAGGCAGTTTTGCCACTTTTGGTGAGTAGCATGACCAGACATTTTGTCCTTATCGACTTGGAACAAAATGATATGTTAATTTTTCTGAAAAGTGTGTTTGTTTTTGCTCGTTAGCCATCAACAAGGTTAACAGCTCCCTGCCTGTCAAACCAAATTGTCGTTGGCTATTTTCATGGAACCACACAGCTTGTCTTGCTTTATTCCTTGCTTATTCATTTCTGCACTTCAAACACCATATCATGCTGGATTTTAAAACTAACATTTTGTTGTTAGGTTTTGCTTGCTAATGAGGTACACGGGTCCTGCCTGTTGCACAGCTGTTGTAGCTTTATGGCTTTTGATGATAATCGCAAAGTGGCTACAGTGGAGGGATATTTGTCACTCTATGTTCTGGGGGGGCGGGGGTAAAAAAAAAAAAAAAAAAAAAAAAAAAAAAAACCATGAGTTTATAGGAATTTTGTTCAGCAGCCACCAGTTACTGCAGCAGGGTGAATTTTGCTTGTACTATGATTTTTGCAGTGTGTGTGTGCTTGTGTGTTTATGTGAAAAGGATAACTGAAAGCTGTGTGTTCTCCATCCCTGTAGGAGGAGAAGCAGAGGAAAGGCCTGGCTGCCAAGCTGGAGCTGGCAAAGTTTCTGCAGGAGACCATCGCTGAAATGGCCCGGAGGAACAAGGCTCAGGTCGGGGCTGAGACGCAGAAGTTCTCCTCGTATGTGCAGAAGGTGGGTTTTTCACAGCTTCTTGTGCACATCAGCTCTCCCAGCTTCGCTCTACAGAAACACTCTCCTTATGAGTCTTGTGTAGTTTCCACGTTCACTTCTTGCCACATAGTGTGGTTCAGCCTGTGGGGGCTGGCTTGAAAAGTGAAAGGGACTGAAGGATGAATAAACGGGCTTGTTTACGACATCTTGGATACACAGACCAGATTGGCATCTTGGGCAAGCGTTGGTATGCATTCAGTTCCAGAGCTTCCTGTATTTCAGATCGTGCTGTTATGATTGGATTAGGACAGAAAAGAATCCTTGCATGTCATAATAATGTAAGGCAGTAACATTTGGAGAGTATCTGCAGCCTAATATCCACATAGCAATATGCTTATTACACTTGTAATGACTTTAATGGTAGTAGGCAATGAAAGACAGATTAGCTATGCACATTGTTTAGACTTTGGTTCTTTGTAAATTGCTGTTTCCAGCTGTAAAAAGTCAGTGACTTGTGTGTTCATGCGTTGATATGTTCAGGTGCGCCATACAGGTGAGCAGCCCACAACCAAGGACATTGTACAGTTCTCCAAGCTGTTTGAGGATGAGCTCACCTTGGAGCATCTAGAGCGCCCCCAGCTGGTGGCCCTGTGCAAGCTACTGGAGCTGCAACCCATTGGCACCAATAACCTGCTACGCTTTCAGCTGCTGCTTCAGCTGCGCACCATCAAGGCGGATGACGAGGTGGGTGGTGGAGGCTGACACCCTTCGCTTCCTTCATGAGTGTATGGGGAGCACACACACACACACGCACGTGTATGCAGCCATGCAGTTTTCTATTGCGACCAGATGATTTTCAGGCATATAGGGTAGTGCATTTATAAATAATTAAAACACATGCACAATTTGTAGTCTGCTGAAACTGCTGTAATATTGCAGAAAGCTTAAAATTGACCTGTTATATAATAGGAAGAAGTAATTACCATCTTTTCAAAAATGTCAAACATTAATTGGTCTTAACCACTTTAAGTACATGCAAAAGCACTTGTGTTTTGTTGAATGTTTATATTTTAAAAGTGTAAAGGTAAAATGTATCCAAACTGAATTAAATCCCCATTTTTAGACTCCATAGTGCCATTCATAGTCTCCATAGTAACCTTTGTATTCTGTAATATTAGTATCCCCAGGAGGGGCTGAGCAGCCAGTCGGCCTTGGGCCCCCAGAGGGTTTTTTTAATTTTTTCTTATTTTGTTTGTAAATCTCAACACAAGTTTTGGTTCCTCTCCCTTATTGTCTGGCTTAATCTTTAACTTCAGTCATCCTCCTGATGTTAATTATGCAATATCTGTAATTTTTTTCTGTAAAGCGCTTTGAGGCAACTTGTATAAAATTACATGGAATTAAATTTTTCTGAGTTACTCCTGAGACTTTAACTGAAAGACTGTTTGTGACTGGATGATAATATGGTGTGCGACAGGTTGCAGTCCTGTCCCGGGTGTACGCCGCCTAGTTCCTGTGCCGTCTGGGATAGACTCCAGACCACCTGCGGTCATACACATGATTAGCTGTTGTAGAATGCATGCATGAATGAGCGATAATGATGATGACACTGTGGCTGGGTGCCGCGTTTCTTCATGCGTGCAGATGATTGCCAAAGAAGGCGTGTCGGCCATGACGGTGTTGGAGCTGCAGGCAGCATGTCGGAGTCGTGGTATGAGGTCGCTGGGCTTGACGAGTGAACAGCTACGTCAGCAGCTGCAGCAGGTACACAATACAGTGCACTGCACACCTACCTCTGCCTTTTTACTTCAACTTTGACGCTTGCTTTTGTGTTTGCAAATCATTTTGGAAAGATTGAAGAAACACTTTACATCTGAAGTTTTATTGCGCACACATTATTGGTTAAAAGCAACTAGATGAAGTGTTTGTTGCATCGAGTGAGGTCTGCGAACCTCTACGATCCTGTATTCAAGTGGCTGGACCTGCACCTGAAGGAGAACGTGCCCCCGTCACTGCTGCTGCTGTCCCGGGCCATGTACCTGACGGACCTCAGCCCCAAAGCTCCCGTTATCCCGCCCGTGCCCAAGCTGGAGGTGAGTGCTGCTCTGCAACTTACCAGCAACAGGGATTCACACACAAGTGCACAAGTCATAATGTGTTTTTACAGCTGTTCTTTTTTTATTATTTATTTTTAATTTTTCCCCCTTCTTAAAGAGACAATCCAGCTCTATTCAGACAGTCTGCTATGCTCTCAGAATTACATTGCTTTGACATTTTTCCCAGGAACTTTCTTCTCTAAATTGTGTTTTTTTTTTTTTGGATCAGCAAAAAAAAAAAAAAAATCTATAAAATAAGGGGGAGACGAATATATTTAGCTTTTCATTTGTGCTATATGAAAACCATGATACTTCTCTTAATATGATAATTAAGAACACCATGTCTTTTGATGTATAACGCTGAACTCATTAGATTAGATTCCCTTATTGTCATTGTAAAGAAATACAACAAGATTCAAGGCACCAGTGAAGATGGGACTCACATAAAATTGTGTAAGAAGGAGAGAAAGATAGCTATTTATTTTATTTTCTAAAGGCAAAATACACAAGATAAATACACGGACATTTCACATGCACACACAGACGCACGCACTCATGTAAACATATGTTTGTAAATGTATATTGCATGTAAATTGCACATATTAAACATATTGCACATGAAAGAGATTGCACATGTACACCATTGTGATACACCATTATGGCAATGCTTATTTTTTCATTTTGTCTAAAAAAGAAATGGGGGGAGCCTGGCATAGCATTTTAATTTCAGTGACATGGGATTGCATGCAGGCTTCAAACTCTGATTTTCAAATGTTGCATGCTTCACGAATTATTGTAGGCTAAACTTGTGCTACAGTGCCTCCTTATATCATACAGATGTCTGTTAGTGTCCAGTTAAGGGTTAAAAACCTGTTAGGACTCAAACAGCTAACATTTTAAATGGGTGTAAAGTAAATCTGGCATTTAAGAGATGTGAAATAGTATATGCACTTACGAGGCTCCGGCGCCATAGCGTTGTCACAGTACCGTGTATGTTAAATGTTGAGAGAACATGCATTCTGCATAGTTTACATTCTGAGATTGGAACTATAAGGTCGGTGCTTGTAAGGTGGCCTGTACTAACCACCAAATGTTTGTTTGGAAGATGGCCTCAGAAATACTATAGGTGTCTTTGGAGTGGCTGGTTCACCTGACCTACATGCTTTGGGACTATAGAAGGAAACTGGACCCTGCAGAGTAGACCCATACATGCACAGGGAGAACATTCAAACTTTACTCACTGTGGTGAGAGTGCTGGGGGTGTGAGGCAGCAACTGTACATGCTAAATTGCTGTCACCCAGTTCTGTTATTGCTTTATTCGCTTTGATTGATTTCCCCCCACCATCTCTGCATGGTTGAAGGTCACAGCCCCTGCTCCTAAAACCGATCCCACTGTGCCTGAAGAACCCTTGTCATCTACGCTGAATGTGCTGGCAGATCCTGCCCCGCTCATCAAAGAGGGAAAGGTAAGATGTCTTTCCAGCCAGCCATCCAGTTGGGGCCTTGAACTTCACACTTTGTGGTCTGCCCATATCATTGTGCCTTGCAAGTGTAATACATGGTTGTTTTATTCAATGGTTGTCAGCATTTCTGAACCTAATAATGTTGCAGGGGGAGGAGATTCTGGACAAGGCAGTCATTTCAGAAATGCCTCCAACAGCTGCTCAAGTTGTACAGGTAGGCTCTCCTACTTTCAAAAGCACGGTGAGTGTGTTCACCCCACACTGTCAGTCACTAGCTGATACCTTATAAAAATATGCCTTTATAGGTTGTTGTTGGTTTAGATCAGTAGATGATTGACAGTGCTTCAAAATGCTAGTAGGTTTTTTTTTTTTTTTTTTTTTTTTTCCCCCCAAATAATGGAAAAAATCATTTTGCAGTGCTTGCAAACAAATTCCCATTAAAATTATTTGAAGTTAATAGTGGTGGTCTGAGTTTTAGGATGCTCTGTTTAAATTAGCTGCTGAATTACAGCGAAGACACCAGGTGAGGTGATTTAACATTTGGAAATTTCTCATTAATGAGCAGTTTGGACCAAAGGTTTGACAGTGCGTGAGCTGAAATGCTTTGTGCTGTTTGCAGGGGTGGGGGAAGAGTCCAGTGTTGATGGCCAAACTCATCCTTTAATGTTTGTGGCTCTTCCAGGCTAAAAGTGCTGAGGCGGCCCAGAAGTCCAAGATGAGCGCCAATGGAATCTGACTTTGCCTTGGGGTTGGACCAGCCTCTCCATTTGATTTGCAGAAGCATGTACCACCCAATCTCTATGCTGCTACAGAGGCCAACCTTGGAAGCTGTCTGTGTTCTGATTGGCCACCACTGCTCTGGCCCTACCAAAGTGGGCATGGTCACTCTGGAAGTTGTCCACCTGACCTTCTGCTAAATTACTTAACTTTTGCACTCCTAGAACATAACCCAGTGTGGCCCCCCTCCAGCCTGGCAGAAGCAGACATTCATGGCCCAGCTGCTGAGGTGTCTCATTTGGGACACCAGACAGTTTCACTCCTGGCAGCGGTGGCAGTGCTGTCCCTTTGTATAGTTGTAAATAGGTTTTGTAAACAAAGTTCTTTGTTAGCATGTGTCTAAAGCTGCTTTTCAATGGACTGTGCCATAAGACCTGGCTTATAGTGATGAGTTCTCAAAGTCCCCCATCAGTTCATATGCTCTGACACTAAATGATACTGCTTTCTTATTTGTGGTCAGCATGCTAAGGTCGCACACATTTCCTTCTGGGCACCATGAAGGAAGTGGCAAAATTTCGCTCCTGGATTTACTGACCATTATGTAGCAGTTTCATGTTAGGCCTTTCTCCAGGCTGATGAAGTGTGGTGGGGTTTTTTAAGTGTATATAATGTATTAACACCTTTGTAGAGGTTTATCAAACCAAACTTTTACTGCAAATAATTGCAGTGGCATTACTTTGTGCTGACAGTGTAAATGCTACATATAAGGTATTGTGTCCAGGTTGTCAAATGAATTATTTGTTGAAAGGACAGTCGTCATGAAATGGACAAGTGAAATCTGTCAGAAATTCAAAGTGTATTTTATTGTACTACACAATACAGTTAAGCAAGAGTGACTGCCATTAACTGGATTTTTTTTTTTCTTCCTCATTTTCAGTATAAATGACCGGTCCATTCTAAAACAGAGACTTTGTGTATGTACATGTGTACATTATTTTCCTACTTATAGTTTATTCTTGCCCAATTGTGGGAAAATTACCAATGTCTATGAACTGTTAAAGTAATTAAAAATTTCAGTTTCCATAGATATAATTCTGTCAAAGTTCACTTTTGGGGTAATTGTATTCTGTTTCCCCTGTCTGGTTGTGTATCAAAACATAAATTTTATTTTCTAAGTTTGGGGTTGGAAGTGGGGGGGGGCAGGGCTTTTGTGATTGGTTAAATTTTAAAACATGGCAACGCTGTGCTGTAAGAGATCCTCGCTGGGAAACACATCATTTCTCTTATGTGAGTTACTGCAGGAATAATTGTCACAGCCGTGATATCGCTATCTGTCACCTCGCCACCCAATTATAAAAGTTCTGGCTGTAGGCCTGCACACTCTATTTTTGTACTTTTGTGTGGATAATGCAGTGTTGCACAAAGCTGGGAAGAGAGCTGCTCATGTGTGTTTGATGCTGTGTTCTAAACCCCCATGTGTTGTGACTTCATTGATCAGTAGTGGTTGTAAATCCCTTGTGCCGTTCAAGCAGTCATAGCTGCTTCCACTGCTCATTTTGATTGGGTCTTGTATTCCTATTTATGTAGCAACACTTTAAATAGGTTGGTGCAGACAGTGCTAAAATATTGCCTGTGGGCATTTAATGTAGTACTTTTAAGCACAGCTACAGTATTTAAATGCCAAAAGTTTTACTGGGCCTTTTGCTGTGTGTTTCATATACTTGGCTGCTCTTGTGTACTGTCACTGAATTTGTTGGGGCTCTGACTAGCGTATGTCCCGTCACGTACTGTTGCTGAATGGAAGCGTGGGGATGTGCTGTGGCGTTAAGTTGTACAGTTCAGATGTTCGTGGCACATATGGCCATCCTCTTCAGTTGTTTAAATCATTCAGTTGTGGCTTTGAAAACCCATGCAGACGCTGGAGTAAAACTGGCCTCAGAAATTCTGTGCAGAGTAGCAGCAGTCTACACACCTCCTGGGAGCCTTAACAGCAGTATGTCAGCTCTCCCAATGAAGCATTTGATCTGAACATGTGATCTCCTGTGAATAAAAAATACCCATGAGGGTATTGTTCTACCCATGTAGTGCATGGTCCAAAAAATGGAGGGAAGATGGGGAGACAACTGATGGCAATAAAAATGATGAAAACAGAATTTTTAAAGGTTCACTTCATGAGTGTGAGTGCCGTTGCAAAATTTATGCTTTTCCCTCATTAACGTTGTCGTACACTGATGCTCAATTGATATGTTGCATCTAGTTTTACCTGGATGATCTGTGTCCCTCAAAATTTTCACATCTTAATTTTTCTTTACCAGGTCTTCCTTTTTGGGGGTAATAGTTCAAACCCAAATTTTATTTCCTTGTGCCAGGAATTGTACCCATCCAGATATGTGTATGTCACATATTCCAGTAGTTAGGTTATAACAGATATAAACTGACAACTGAAATGTTCTAAAAAAAAAAAAAAACACTACAGGAATGCTATAAGGCAAAAAAAAATTCATCAACTGGCTGTATTGTGAGTTATGTGAAATGAATACTGCAGTTCTGTAATGTGACTACCATATTAAAATGTTTTCAGAAAAAATTGTTAACCATGGTTTATGTAGGGCTTATTTAAGTATATGTTGACTTAATAGTTATGATGGCACTTGTCTCCTTTGGGATTTCATTTTACGATTTCCATGCTATAAATGCATCACATACCAGTTAAAACAATTTATTGTTTGCCTTGAAATTTAGCGACTGCCCACTAGTTGCACACTAGCCAGTGGCATAAATGAACTATTGTCTTTCTGACAGTTTCAAGTATCACTGCATTCACTGCTACTGTAAAGGAAATAAAGTTTGGTGCTAAAAGAAAACACAACATTCTTAGAAAGGAATGGTCAACCAACCAATACAAAAATCAAATCCAAAATAAAAAGGTATTAGTTCAACTAACTTTTAATACAATAACAAAGAACAGTGGAGAAAATCATTCAAGGAAAATTTTCAGTTTGCATGGGTTACCATTGGGTTCTCCAATTTTCTTCCACAGCCCCAGAGACATGCTGGTTAGATGTTTTGGACAACACAAACTGCTCTTAGTGTGTGTGGATGCCCTGTGTTGGGTTTGCAGTCTGTTTGGGGTGTCCCCTGCCTTACACCCTAGGCTGTCTGGCTTAGGTTCTAGGCCACCTGTGAGCCTGACTGAGATAAGCAGTTGAGTGCTGGATGAATGGCACTTCTTTTACTTTAATGAATGTTAAGTTCATTAGAAACAGGGCTGTCACTAGAGATTTTGGGCCCGAAAGATGTCTTATCAGACGTTACGCTATGTTCTAAATTTTGAGGACCCTGTCAGTCACAGATCCTTGCAATCATTTCTGGTTTCCACCCCTGTATTGCACCCCTGATTAGAAAAATGTAAGAAGTGGGCAGTGTGGTGGCTTTGTGAGTAGTGGTGTTGCCACACTTCCAGGGATGTCTGGAGACAAGCAAATTAGCTAAACTGCCTTTTGTGTGTCTGGGTATAAGGGGTGTCTTGCAATGGGGTGGCATCCTGACCAGAGTTTACCCTGTGTTGTACCCTGTGTTGGCTAGGACTGACTTCAGGCTACCTGTCACAATCACCACCTCCGGAATAAGCAGGTTGTAAAAGATGTCTAAATGTATTTATGTTAAAATATACGCAATTTCATAGGCTAAGATTTAAACCAGAGATGCTAATTTGTTGGCTGAAGTACAGTTCCACAAACTTGACATTTTTAAAATTCTGTCGCTAGGTCTGAACTCCACCCGGTGATCAGCGAGATGCCCATTCGGTCTGGTGTCACACGTATGAACCAATGGCTCCCCACTGAGGCAAAAAGAGTAACAGCAAGAGCAGCCATGTGTCCCAGGAACAGATGGTGTATGTCAGGAGTTACTGGGCGAGTCATACATTTACTGACATCCAGAGGCACTCATGTTCGCAAACTTTCTGCTTCCCAAACTTATTCATCAAATCTACCTTTCAATATAACTTCACAGTTTTTGACCTTTAATAAAGGAAATCTGATAATATTTGTGTATTATAAATATTGTCATGTTTTTTTCTTACAGTTGCGCATAAAAAATTAAGGTTCATCGTGAAATGCTGCAAATTGAAAGCAACCTGTACACGAAGATAGACAGTGAACTTTATGCTAGAGACAGAAACTCAGCTTTTTTCTTTCTTTCTTTCTCCAAGGCAAGGATGTGGTTTTCACAGCAGCTTCCTGTATAACTGAGGTGCGTGATGCACAGGAACTCAAACCCTTTCACAGAACAATAAGATTTGAAGGCCAGTTCAGTACACAACAGCATCTCCCATATTCACTGGATGTAGAGAAGGTGTGAAGTCCGTGTCCGTGTTGGTGGGTTTGGTTCAGCGGGGCACTGCGCTTTTGTCTGAGGTGGTTATAGGGGCCACGGTAACCGCGTGGACCTGGGTGTAGAAGGCAAGGTCGTGTCATGGCATCTCTCCTCATGCGCATCTTCCGCCTGGGCACAGAGAAGAAGCGGGTGAAGCAATATGACAACTTGAAAAGGGATGTGGACCCACAGGAGAACTGGGAGACATTGGGAGAGCTGGGAGATGGGGCATTTGGAAAAGTTTACAAGGTAAGCATGACTCCAGAAGGGTGTTTGATTTAACTGCTTTGGTGTGGGCAAGGAGAAGCATGTGAGGCGATTTAGTCACTGAACTACATCTGCGGACTTAACCTGGCAAGAGTGAACAAACCAGCCAATCAGAAGAACAGAACAAGACTGTTCTGTGATTTTGTATACTTTCATATGCATCCTCTTGACAATACATTGTGCACTGTTTTATTTACTAATAAATTCTGACAACACAGAAGCACAGGACATCACAAAGCAAACTGCAATGAATTACTATGTTGAACAATTTTAGAGTCCAATAACATTTGACACTTCCTCCATTTACCTGATCAAATTTTGTGTGCTTGCGTTTTTGAGGAATGTGTGCATGTGTTATGAAACGTGCATTACTGCAAACTTTACAGACTTCCCTTAGTAAACCAACGTGTTGCTTTGTGTACACTCTGCTGTGAAAAACCTCGTTATTACAATTTAAAGGAGAAATAATTACAGTTTCCATTACTGGCTTATGAAATGGCTGGTTTGCCCTGTCCTTTCGTGTGGCTCTTCTCAACCAGTCCAATATTTGCAGCCATTCAACCTTGGGCCCCCAGAGGTTTTTTTTTCTCCATACTGCGGAGTTTTTGGTTCCTCTCCTCCGTTGTTGTCTGGC
>JABJVR010047070.1:0-29127 GCA_025773905.1 Chitala chitala
CCCAGAGCACATAGGGCACAGGGCAGGGGACACCCAGGGCGGGGCGCCAACCCACCACAGGGCACACACACACACACCAAGGGCAATTTGGACACACCAATCAACCTAACCCACATGTCATTGGACTATTGGAGGAAACTGGAGAGACCCCTATCAAGCACAGGGAGAACTTGCAAACTCCACGCACGCAAACCCAAGGTGGGAATTGAGCCCCAGGCCTGGAGGTGCGCGGCGACAGTGCTAACCACCACACCACCGTGCCGCCCTTGAATGACTAATAATATGATAGTAATAGTACTTTTTTTCTAATAACAACTTTTACATATTAACAACTTTGATGCTAATTTTAAATTTGTGAGGGGGGTTTAAATATGTTTTCCATGTTATCACTAGTGCTGCAAAGGAAATTACACATTGGCAGTCACAAAGAATGGCTCAGGTGCACACAATATATAACCTACAACTAGACAGAGGTAAAGAAAGCTGCCTTAGGACCACTTAAGGGAAGGGAATCAGGTCCATGGGCAAATATATGGGTTGCATATGAGGAATTTATTCTCTGCATTTAACCCATCCCTCTGGGGGGAAGCAGTGGGCAGCCATTTTTGCAGCACCTAGGGAGCTAGCATTTGAGCACCTTGCTCAAGGACAGACTTGACACCTGGACTGGGAGGTGAACCAGGGACTTCTAATGATTGAGCCACCAGTGAGTCTCTCTCCCTGTCAGGGAATCAAACCCTGGTCTCCCACGTGACAGGTGGGGACACTCACCACTATACTAACAAGGAAACAAACCTTTATTAAGGTATACCAAGGTGTTTAGTCACCAGGGTAAAAGAAGACCTACTGTTTTTACAATCATTTTTAGTGTATATATATGTCATTATGACCTGAAGCAATCTTTGAGCAGTTCTTTGACTGCTAGTGCAACTTTATGGCAACAAATGTGGTTTCAGGACAATAATGGGACATTCAAATTAAAACGTGAGAAAACAGGACTTATTACTTACAAAACCACAAGTAAAAACAAAAAGGCTTTGCCAGCCATCTAAGTGGCTTGACTGTCTCAGTGGTCTGTTATTTGTGTGTTTATTATTGCACCTTGTTTAAAGTCCTTCCTAAAGGTTATTAAAACTCATTGGTCAGACAACTGCCACAGTCATTATTCCACAATGCTATTATTGGTATGGTAGTAAAAGAGCATATGGGTCCATTTAGTCGTCACCTTAAGTTATGGCCTTAATAATTTATAGTAGTGTAATAACACTGACATTAATGGAGTGGTGACACTATTTTTAAATTAACTGAACTTTTCTACAAGTAACATGAAAAGACAGCCTGAAAATAGTGTCTCAGTGTACCTGTGAAAAAATACATCATAGCCATTGTGCTGATAAATATTTAGACATTTGAATTTTTTTAGGTGTCAAACCACAGTGATGTATTTTTGAGCATTGGCTGTACTGTTATGTAGGACTGATAATCAATAAAGTTGAGTATTAAATCTTGCAAAAATGTAATAGATTTTTTCAGCAGACCTAAATTCAAAAACCAAATATATAGTCTTGTTTAAGGATAAGCATATATCTTCTGAAACACCAAGGGCACATCTACTGTCAAAAGAATTGTATTGTTAAACAACTGGCCTAATAACCCTGCAAAGGGACGGTTTTGTGTCGTGCGGGAGATGGTTTAGTGTTTCACTTCTGCTGTGCCAAGGTTCTGCTTGCAGTGCACATGTATATTGACTCCATGCTTACTCTGTCTACTGGACCTCACCAGTGCTGTTCTACATCAGGTCCACAAACCATACTGAAAGTGCAACAGAAATAGAAAGGAGAAGGCCTGATAAGAAACAGATCTCAAAAACCCTTTACGGAAGGAAACATTTATTTATTTCAGGTAAAAGTAACATCAAAATGCTAGTAATTCAAATGGTTTTTTTTTTCCTGGTTATTTTATGCATCTTGTATTCCTGCCTGAGGAATTCTCTTGCTGAATATTTATAACAGTGCCTAATCCTCCCTGAACAATCACTGCTTTGATGTGCACTGTGTCCATGGCGTTCGGGGCACGGACGACCCCTAAGGTCATTGCCCATTCTCCTTGTGTGAGCATGCTGTCTGTACACCTGAGCCCTCTCTGTCGTGCACCTGTCCTTCACCTGCATTTCCAGTACTGCGTCCCCCACCAGCTGCCTCTGTGCTCCATGTTTCACAGACGGCCGGTGGACTCGACCCATGCAGGGCCACACAGCCACCGCGGCGCTACACTCCACATGAGGGCAGGTGATGCCGCAGTGTCTCCCAAACAGAGCCACTCCAAAAAGCAGCGTGTCTTCAGCTTCCCTTTGCACACGGCCTGCTCCCTCCGCACGTACAGCCGATTTCAATTCTCTCTGCCGCTGCAAGCCGATTCCGGCTTTGATAAAGATTCCTGTAGAGCGGGCCCCATCTAGGTCTGCTGGGCCAGTGAAATTGCGTTACGCGCTCACCTTTGATGCCATTGTAATAGAGCACCTAAACACCTGGGAGACCTGTGCGCTCCATTCGTGCTGCTCTGCAGCTGCGCTGAGAATGGAAAACCTGGAGCTGAGAGACGCACACGCTTCATCTTATCTCTCCTGTCCAAGTGTCACTTCTGTGCCTGAGATACGGGAAGGTGTGTGCCGCGTTACACAAACATCTAATAAATGCCTTCTCCTCACGCTTGGCACGGATCAGGCCGCCAAGAAGATGGTGAAATCCCAGCAGCCCCCCTGACTGTCACTCCGCCTTTCTTTTTTTAGGCAGCAAGGAGGCATGGGTAGTCAAAAAACTGGCCTGAAGAAGATAAAGTTTCTTTATCAAGACATGCGTCATGTAGGGTGGCTGCCGCTCCACTGTCTGCACACTTAACCTGAACCGCTTCAGTAAAAATATCCACCTGGACGTCAGTCGGGAAGAAAGAGCCGACTAAGCAAATAACAAGTTATAAGCATGCGATCTCAGTGACAGCCAATAACATTCACTGTGGTTTAGCCCAAGGTAAGCTGCATGCTCACATACGTGTGTGTGTGTGTGTGTGTGTGTGTGTGTGTGCAGGTGCAGACCAGTCAAGTTCCCTATTGTAACTCCAATATACAGCAGTAAAACTTAGCGAATGATTTTTAGAGGTAGCATCACAAGGCAGTAGTCAACATTAATGACATGGCTACAGGGATGACCACGTAGTAAGGACAAAGTTAATGCCAAGAACAACTGCAGGCTGGTGTACAGAAAGCTGAACCAAGTTCAGAATTTGTATGGAAAATGTTACTAACTGCTGGTTGCCTATCAGCTGATTAGCATTATTATTAAGAAATTTACCATTATAAAAAAATCAATAGAACCAATAGCTGTTATTGTTTTAAGGTGCTGTGGTAACTGACTGGAAAGTCTGTCTTCGCTGATCACAAGAACATTACATTCCTCACAGTGGGCTACAACAGTAGCTGCATCAGTATATAAAGGGCCATCAGAGCGGTAGGGCACTCACGCTGCCATTGCTCATAATGCAGACAAGAATCAACTTCTGCAAAACCAACTACAAGTGGTACCTTTTTCTTTTTACCTTTAAAACATACATGTACAGGAAAAATTTGCTGGAAAAAATAGAGACAGAAAAAGTAGGGCTGAATTCCAGTGGGAATAAACGTAGGCTTTTATTGAAAACAGGGCCACACATACACCCCCAGAGGAATCCAGCCCTCAGGAAGAATAAAACAGTCCGATTTCTTGGGGAGAGAATTTCCCATGGAGCCAAAAGGAACAGCGGTCACCGATCGATTCTTCAAAGAAGCATCAGGCCGTCAGCTTCTAAAGAAGTGTGAGGCCTGACGAATGGAGGCTTCCACTTCATCAGTCACTATTTTACCGGTCCATTGCGACCGCAGTGGCTGGAATCTCATTTGCATGTACAATTCATTAAAATGGGAACTAGGGGCTGGGTTCAGACCCAGCAGGTCGTTGGTAGAGCCCGTTTTCCAACTCGCTTTGGCTGAAGAACAAAACGCAGAGAGATCAGCTGAAGGAGGGCGCATGAGAGAGAAACGATGACAAGGGAGAGAGTACTAAGGTGGTCGGTGTCCCTCTCACACAGCCAGAGAGCCGTACTCATCGTGGCTTTGTCTCTTTCTAGGGGGGACAATTAAAATGCTATCAATAAGCAAATGTGATGTGGTTTTAAGTATCACGACACAGGGAAAGTTTCAGCTCATTTCAGTGAAGGTGCTGCTGAATTCTCCCACCCAATACTGGAAACTTGACTATCAGAGCACTGACATTTCCAGTATTGTTCCTGATTATACCAAAAACTATTCGCTGTCTTTTTTTTCTTTTTCTAACAAAAGGTGCAAGCTGTTCCTAATGCATAAAATTTGCAATCTAGCGCATTGCTTTTCAGGGTACAACAGCTATAAGAGAGCTATAAATTATTCATTCAATCTAAAGTCGTTGTAATCAGACTCTTGATGCATTGCCAGGTCTTACACTCCTGAGTCAACAGAATCAGAAACCAGATACACAAACAGCTGCTCCGATTGAGAATTTAATACGCATCCCGAACCACAACCCTCGGCCGATCAACAAGACTATGCATCCTGGTAGGTATTTAGTAATTACCGTCATGAGAGGGCACTGAAATAAGAGCGAAGTGATACTGCGGGTCATTTCAGTTTCTTCAACATGAAATTTAACTGTGAAACGTTTTGTAAAATTTTATAACAAGGATAAATAATAACAGACGAACATGTCTAGTTGTCATCTATATCCACAGCATGGAAATAAGTTTCTCTTCACGTTTTCTTAGCAACCTTTACTTCCCTGTCTGGAAATTTAAGATGCGTTACGCACGAGACAGCCCAAAAAGAGAAACAGGAATAAAATAGAAAGAGTACAGCAATGATCGCACTGATTCACAAACATACAAAAACACATCATACTACATTCGCAGACTAATGCTGCGTTCACCGCAACACATTAGTTTATGTCATTAGTAAAGAGAGCGTTGGAGCAAAGAAGGACTTACTTTTGTACGAACCAGTGTAGGAAACAAAGGGACACGCCTCTCCCGGACTCTCCGAGTGCTTAACATTGGCTGATTACGCAGCTGTCGAAGTGTCTGTCCGCTCAAAAACCGGAGCATTGGTAGCTTTACCTCAGCTGGTTTTTCAGTAGTTGCCTGTGGGGTTCGAAGCGATTTCAGGTGGTACTCCTCACTTGGCTGGCTGCGGGCAGTTCGCAGCCGTCCCTCTGTACGGAGCAGAGAACGAGACGCTCCCATCACTTAAAACTCCGGGGAGTTGAGCGCATCCCGCTCCAAGTGCGCACAGTACAGAGCGCCGTGTTCAGCAGTCACAAGATAACGCGACGTCTGTTTCTCCTTCTTATTGAAATGCAATTTAAATAAACAATTGCACATTTGGTTTCATCGTACAAGAAGTTATTTTATGTTTTTTATGTGTTTTCAAGAGATAAGGCATTTGCGCCACATTCAGACAATGCAATAATTCAAAAACAAATTGGTGCCGTTTTGTTTCATTACTTCATTGCTAACTATGAATAATGATCAGAATTTCTGGAGCATGGCGATATGTGTATTGATTGTAATAATTAATTAACACGGTGATAATTTGTTTTAATTATGTTTGAGCAAAGGCAGTTTTACCACCAATTATGCTTGTCCCCAACTTGTTTTTCGAAATGCTGACATTTAGACTCGTCTGTCATATTGTAGAGAACGATTCATCTTTCACTCTAAGATGAATTTCGTGTTGAGTGTGCAGTTCATAATTAAGTACACCATAATTATGATTTACTTATTAAAATTTGTAGAGTCTGAGCTGGGAAATAAATCAGTAAACATTGGTTTTAAAACAGGTTATACATTAAAATGTCATTTTTGAAAAATTCTTAACTGAACGAATATTAACATGAGTTTTCAAATAAAATATTTTTTACAATTTCTGCTATGTCACATTCATAATTATCACAAACCTCGGCATGTTGAGAATACAGGGAAGTATAGAATGGAGCACCCTCACATTAAAGATAGCAGAGTGATCCTCATCTGATCTTAAAATACCTGCAGTCAGGAAGGTTGCTGTGTTATCATGGTGCCTTTCCAATACGTTAAACTGCTTATGGGTTGTCAATACTGGGGAAAAAAAAAAGAGGGAAGAAAATATTTTGAGCTCCACTCTCTCTATAAAAATATGAATTGTACCTCATGCCTCACATGAAAACATGTCTTCACTCATTTTATTGTAATACGTAGCACAGCTAGCAGTGTTAATTTAACACTGAGGGTGTTTATGTGTTAAACACTCAGTGTTAAATTAACAGTGCCAGATTTGCTGTGTAGGAGTAGTAATGTCTGGTAATAAAAACACTGGTGATTTTTCACTGATGCTTTGAATGTTAGGGTCATGGTGATTGATTGACATGCTGTGGCTGAAGTGTTTTTTTTTTCCTCGTTTTTTTCTGTGTTGCTGTTTTTCAATAACGGTGAAATGCATCACCAGGGAGTAATGTTTGTGCTGGTTTTGAACATCAAGCCCGAAGTGTTTGATGAAGGTTACTTCCATTGAGCAGCTGGTGAACACCTAACACTGTGATCCCTCACTTGCACGCATCTGTTATACGATGCTGTCCTACAGTGATGGGAAGGTTTCCTTTCACTTTGGCCTCTAATCAGTTTCGGAAAGGAAAAGAACGCACTTTTGTCTGTAAGGTTTTTTTTCATGGGACGACGTTCTCAGCTACCATGGACTGGTGCTCGTTTGAATGAATCGATGAATTGCGTGCCTTTGTGCTCGCTGACAGGAGTGAGGAGAAGACGATCTACATGCGGCTGCCACCGGCGGGTACACGCAAGCCACAGACAGCCTGCGTTAGCGTGGGAGGAACGGCGTGTGGCGTCTGCACTGATTTATGGAGGTGACACATTTCTGTTTGGACGCCCTCAGCCCCCGGCGCTTGTTTAGCATTGTGCTGAAGGTGTGGCTCTAATGTTGCCACCATCCGGCTGAATTAAAACAAATGGCACTGCATGGCAGGAATAGTGTATTACCTCATGTTTGCCAGTCACTACAGCACTAAAGCCCATTATGAGCTAGGCTCTGGAAAAAACACAGGAGTCACTCTATAGGCTGTAGGAATGTATATGCCTTAAACTTTATATATGTGAGCAGATGTGAGCAATCAAAAGGAAACATGAAATACTGGAAGTTTGGCACAGGTGCTCTTTACAAAACAACTCCAATGAATATCCAGCTATAGGGCAGTATAAGGGCTTTGTGTGTAAAACAGAGATGTGCTCCACATATCCCCTTTTGTTGGCACAGGAGGAACATTTACAGATTTCACTGCCACCCTTTGTTTTACATTTCATGCCACACTTACTTAACTACGTGGTTCCATTTCCCATTGGCCAAAGATGATGGTGATAATAACAATGATTAAGTGACTTTGGTGGTTTTTTTTTTAGCCCTCAAATTCAACTCACTTTCCTCGAGATGCTTTCGTAACATTAATTCATGTCCCAAACCACCAAAGCGCTGTTTTGTTCAGCCTGGAGCCAGTCCCACAGCACACATAAAGCAACGCACACACTGGAGGGGACGCACATATGCACAAATACACAACACCGTTTTAATGGCGCAGGTTTGCTTGAACCTGAAGTTTCTGAACTGCAGCTAGAAAGTTGGGCACCCAGCAAAGGCAGGCATGAGAAAAGCCTGGAAATTTCATGATGTCAGGGCTGGAACTGAACACACAACCCTGCAGGTGTGCAGTAATGCACTGCCTGCTGAGCCCGCCCACTTCCACAGCAGTCCAAGCTATAAACAGCCAGGAGGGTGCTGTGATCATTATCACTGTATATAAATACAAAGGAAATATATTTTAATGTTATCATCCACTCGTATGATTTAACCTGGGTGTTGGCCATGGTAAAAAAAAAAGTAGTCAAGCTGCTTGACTAATACGTGTTGAGCCGACCTTTACTGAGGAAAACAAAAATAATTACCGCTGGATGTGCCACCGCTGAGTTGTCACGCTCCGCCACACTCTGTTCCTGCTGAGCGGAGGCAGTGCTCCATCGCAGGAGGCTGCCACGCAGTGCACTGTACCCGCGGTCATACCCAACGAGTGCTTCCACACTGCCTCATGAATATTTAATAATGCAGGGTCAGGTGGGTGCTTGCAGCCCCTCCCACCACCGCCCAATCACTCGGAAGAGCAGGAGCCTCTTCTTGCCCAGAGGGGACTTTGGAGGGGGAGGAGGGTGGAGATTTCATTTCCTGGCACTCCTTCTCAGTGCAGTGCCGCTTCTTTTTCTCCTCTCGAGCTCCTTGTGTCCGGTTTATAAATGGAACTGCCTGACAGGCATTAATAAACCACGTATTACCCTGGTGATTCCCGCTCTAATAACTTGGTGGGCTCAAAAGCAGCAACTGGGTAAATAAACCCAGTTCAAGTAAGGTGCAGCCACTCACATTCCAGGATGCCCCCTCCGGTACTTTGCATACGCACCAAGTTCCTGCTAAGTTTTCAGAAGGTGAGAACAAGTAATACTGTCCAAGTTCAGGCCATCAGAGAGGAATCAGCTGCATGACGTTATGGTAAAATTTTAGTTGTATACTAACACTTTATGATTAAATCTGTCCTTAACTCTAATTTATTATGTTAATGTCAGTGTCAGATATATTTATACAGCACATTTACCACAGCCAGATTGTCCAAAGTGCTTCACGATAATAAGCAAACAGTGACACTAACATAGTAACAATTATTGGTTTATTATTAGTGTATTGGTTTACCAACATACCGTACAGTAAGTATAAGTTATTTTTCTCAGTATACCCTTTATAACCCTGGAAAGATCTGGATGGATTACTCCTTCAGTTAGTTTGGCACACGTATAAAGGTTTATGACATTGTGTTGTATATGAGATTTCTCTGTTAGCATCAGTAATATACTGTAGAGGATCCACGTAGCTTACCCACTGTACATTACCTGCATGTAGAAGAGAAGGAAATCAAGAGTGTCACATCACTGTATTTCAGCTTGCTGCGGTTGGAAATAGTCCCCAGTTCTAATGCAAGACAGAATCACAATAGTGTGATCCTAAGTGATGCTACCACAGGGCTACCTTTAGAGACACCTCCATCTCCATTGTTTGGTGCTTTGCCCCCTAATTTCATTTAAATTATGAATTGTCTTAGGGTGCAACAAGAACTGAAGCTTTTAGTACTCCAAAACTGTAAGTGCTCTTTTCCCATTTTTTTCTGGTTCAGTACCAACGATTCCAACTCCTATTTCTAAAGGAACCTGTTCAGTTATGGTATATGCTAGACTCATTAGGGTGGGGCTTGCAAAAGTGGTTGTTGCTGATTGGTTATGCAAATAAAATGCCTAACAATCACTGAACACAACCGCAACATATTGTTCTGAGATTGTAACTATGCTTTTTCAGGCTTGCTCACGATAGATGGAAAACTAACACGAATTGGAACTCAAACTGCCTTTGGGTTCAGAAAGTTACTTTTCCTCTTAGTTCCTGTTTTCAGATGTGTGCTGGAAAAGTGGCCTCAGTATTCTTACCTGCATCTTGTTTTGTTCTATTGAAGAATGCTTCACTGAGTTGTTTTGAGTATCATTATTGTGGTTTGAAGATTCTAGTGTTTTGTGTATTCGTTTGGTTTTAGTTTTGCTTCTTGAAGTGTTTTTGATGTGATTCTCCTTATTCTTTGTGTCCATTAATTACCAGCCTGCCTTCACTGGCATTTGGGCCCACACTGTTTTCCCTGAAAGTTTCACCAGTCGTTCTAGGTGTAGCCCATGACAAATTCCATACTGTGCTGCTCTAATTGTCCCCAGCTGCAATTGACACAAATTCTGTAATTCTCCCCAGCTGTGACCAACACTGTTCTTCTGTAACTGTCCCCAGCTGTGACTGACACTGTTTTTCTTTATCTGTCTCCAACTGTGACAAATGCTGTTCTTCTGTAACTGTCTAGTAACTGTCTCCAGCTGTGACTGACACTGTTCTTCTGTAACTGTTCTCAACTGTAACCCACACTGTTTTTCTGTAATTGTCCCCAGCTGTGACAAATGCTGTTCTTCTGTGTCTGCCCCCAGCTGTGACCCACACTGTTTTTTTGTATCTGCCCATCTGCCCCCAACTGTGACCCACACCATTTTTTTGTAACTGTCATCAGCTGTTTTAACACTCTGTGCTACCTTAAGCATTCATGGCAGCAATATCTAAAAACTCCACCAGGTTCATCTGTGATGCTAATGCAAATTTCGACAATACTTTGTTTTGCATACAAATCCAGCAATTTTCCACATGTTCCCTTAATCGTAATTCCCCAGCTATAGATTATGGATGTGGCTGCAACCTCATTATGCTGTGGGAAGATTAACTGGGCAATTACAATTCTGAACGGTCCACAAGATGCTAAAGTATGCACCGTCATCCATTTTTATGATTTCCTACATGATGTTCCATGATTAGAGAGCCAGACGCATCAGCGCCCCAGCCGTTCTCCTCCTATTGGTCACGTGATGGTTTATTAAGCACCAAGCACATCGTTGTAAAACCATGAAGACGAAAATCTGCTCGCCAGAGAGGAGATGGTGATTATTGGAACTAAAAATGAATCATTGCCCTTGGAACGTCTATAGCCAGAAGCATATATCATGTAGGGACTCAAAGTGGCAAAGTGTAATTTTCCACTCTTGCTGGGATGTCTACATTCTAATGTTAATATACATATATACAACTCTGATCTTCACATTCTGTAGCTCCCAAAGGTAGATTGACAGCTCACTGGAAAATAAAAATGTTTTAAATGTTTTGTACACTTCCTACCTAGGTTCTGAGTGAAATTCATTTTATTCCGTCTCCCCAATCACTGTTGTTTACAGCTAAACTGCCTCCTTCTACGTATATACCGCACAAACCTAGATTAATGGGTGGGTGGAAGAGGTGAGCATAATTTTTTTTTGAAAGTCCAATAGGGGCAAAAAAACAGCTTGGTGGCTCAGTAGACTTTTTTATTTGAGTAAAAGATGTCTGAAGTTTCTTTGAAATTTATTCTCCTAAATACAAAAGTTCCATCAAGCAAAGGTCACCTGTCATCTGTATATTGTAAGAACTTTCAGAGCACTCCAGAGGACAACTACTCTGGTCTTGTGATCCAAACAGAGGGGCTGTTTTTGCAGCTGACATTGTGCCCCATGTGTCAAAATAATGTCTGCCTTCACAAGCACAGTAAATATGGAGAGTTTTGAACTGAACACACCCCAGCATGTTAATAAAGACTAACACAGTGCTCATCTGAACACACTCCAGCATGTTACTAAAGGCTAGCACAGTGGTCATATGAGCACACCCCAGCGTATTAATAAGAGTATCACAGTGCTCATCTGAACACACTCCAGCATGTTAATATAAGATAGCATACACTCTAGCATTTTAATAAAGCTTAGCATAGTTGTCATTTGTCCATACTAGGGGATCTGTTCTCTCTTTACACTATAAGAGGACTGGCTATACTCACTTAAATCCCTGATAATAGTGTTATGATGATTATAATGTTTCAGGGGCAAAAATATTACTTTCACTCAAGAGTGCTTTTGTAACCTGTTGTGAATAAGACTGGCCATGCCTGGAAACCTAATTACTTTTGTGCTTTAGAAACAGTTGATATTTTTTGAGCATGTTATTTTTTTTGAGTTGACTGCTCACGTAATACAAACATTATATAATTATGACCAAAGTTTAATGTATGCTACCAATATCTAATAAAGGTAAACTAGACTAGGCCATTACAGTTCATTTGTCACTGTTGTTTAAACAAGTTAATGGCACTGCTCATTAAAATCACGAAAGTAGATTTTTTTTTCCCCCAAATGAGAAATGCTATGAGAGTGATGCTTGTTTTGATAGAGAGTGCTGTCTTCACTGTGACGGTGTGTAGAATCGACTGAGCATGAAGAAACAATTGTCCACTTTGATATGTACTCACTACAGCAGCCAGTGGAACAGCCCTGCACAATGAAAGATGGTCACGCTTTTTCCCCTCCTGTGATTTATTCCATCTTTCGTACCAATGTGTGCCTGCGCGCGTGTGTGTGCAAAAGTCCCAACGCGACTCACTTTCTGTATTTTGCAGTAAATCTCGATTCCTTTTTTATTATTATTATTATTATTATTTTTTACCTTTAGCGAGCTGTGGTGGTTTCCTGATGAGGGTGAGGATTTTTCTCGGTGGGACTTTCTCCGTAGGATGTGACACCTCTGTGCCCTCACACACTATTAAAGAATGAAAAATGCATCCCTTGTCACCCTGGCGGAAAATCTCGTTCACCCTGGTCAGTCATGCTGCTGTGTTTGCGGGGACTGCATATATCACGCTTGTCGTAGCTTCAGATGAGGTGTCAAAGGCATGTCCTGCACAGGAGGGGGCTGGGGGGCAAACAGGTGAGCAGCGTCCTGTGTTTTGCTCACAGGTTGTGTGCCCTGTGGTCTGAGCCCTGTTTTAAAGATGCAAATTAAACACTTTTCCTGATCAGACTTTGTTCACAGCAAAGCTGGCAGTGTTAATTTAACACTGACCGGTGTGGACCCACATAAACACTCTCGGTGTTACATTAACACTGCCAGCTTTGCTGTGTACGACCAGTTCATGAAGAATGAACAGACGCTTGGCTGCTGTTGTACAGTCTGCTTTATAAGATAGATGTGTTTTCCTCTGGATACAGGCTGCTACACCCCAATCCTCAGTCACCCAGTCTACCCAGAGTGACTCCATCTTCACGGAGCTCCTGGAGATGTGCTATTGAGGATGACAGTCTCATTTCTCACTCTCCTCTAAGAGCCTGGCAGCAGTGCCTGTTTTATTCACAGCTCTACATGTTCATCTGCCGCTTTATTTCCAGTGTGACTGAAATACAGAGTACGTAGTGTGCACATGCAAAGCACACGGAGCACGCTGCCACACTGCTTTACAAAGACACACATCACCACAAACCCAATATTTCCTGCCTTAAACAAATGGCTGGTTTCTTTTTTTAAAACTTTTTCAAATTTTGATATTTCCTGTATGTGATTATTGTCACAGCGAAACAGATATGATGATGATGATGATGATGATGATGAGTGAATACAAGAAATTGCTGAATGAAATTTAGTACTGAGCAAGAGTGTTTAAATAATCACTGTGGGACACGTAAGCAGCATGTTTGAAGTGTCACTGCTTTACACCTTCAGCGTTCAGGGTTTCATTCTCGCCTTGGCTCTGTGTGAGTCTGGAGTATACATGGGTTTGTATGGGTTACCAGTGTCCTCTGGTTTTCTGTCACAGACAAACACATGTTTTAGGTGCAATGGTGACTCTGAATTGGGTGTGTGTGTGTGTGTGTGTTTGGCCTTCGGTGGGCAGGTATGGGCTTTGATATATCTTGGAATGTGTTTCAGGATCTATGTGTCCTTGAACTGATTCAGCATTCTGTGACAATGAATGAATGCTGGCGAGGCATGTATACTGTCGATTAACTCATCAGTGTGATGTTACTGAGTCAGTGCTGCAACATTAGGTGAACAACGCCTGCTGATGCACCAGATGCGTAGGCACAATGCTTGAGTTGGCTCAGATCGAAGCCATACAGAAAGCGTGTAATCGATTTAGGCAATGTGGAAACCTGGAAGTGTGCTGATCTGTTTCAGCGGAGTTACCCAGAATGTGTCTACTGGATCAGTTTCCCAGTGCAGTGTTCCGAAATATGTTGACTCAGTTGGTCCATAAGATAAATGTTTACAGCATTTAATCTTCATTGCCAGACTCTGTCATGCTAAGAAGGTCGATTGAGCTATTGTTAAACATGCTATTTATATTAGAATTTTGTAGGCTTCATCCATATTTACACCCTATCCCCCCACCCTTTGCCAACAGCCCCCCTCTCTTTTCCCTGCCCAAAGATGTTATAGTCAGCAAAAATAGCCAGTCAAATGTGATTCTGCTGTCTTGTGGGAATCCAGCCAATCAGCAGAACAGATTTCCCAGGGGCGGAGCCATCAAGGAGATGCTTAAGGTCATTCAGGCCAGAGTGAGGACTTGCCTGTCATTGACCATTTGCATATTGATCCGGCCACTCAGACAACCTGGCGCTCTCTTGCTGTGACTTTTCCTCCAGGTTTGTGGTCTGTTTTTTGCTACTCTTTCCTCAAGCAAGCGACACCCACTGGTGGCCCCTGTCAGGCAAGATGTTGTTATTTTGTCCTCACTTAATGACACAGTAGCGACACTTTCTGCCGTCCAGCTGTGTTATAATTAGCAAGTAATTAGCAGCAGCCAGCACCGTGATGCAAGCAAAGAGAGCGCTCATGTCCCTCCTCCTCCACTCGAGGGGTTTGTGAATTCTCTCTCTTTGTTTCCCTTTAATGTATTCCAAGGCTTTGGAGTTAGTAGAACGGAGGATGAGTCATTGCGTTCCTTCCTTTTTTCGGAGTGTGATCTCCATGGCTATGCAAATTCCAGCAGGACTGCAAATCTCAGGTCATCAGAAGTAAAGGAAAGGAAGGTGCGGCCCCTTTCCACAGCCCCCCTGTTTTGGGGAAAAGGCTTTAAAATGGTAATGCTCAGTGAGTACAGTAATGCCAAAGTGTCTCAGATCTCTTGTAATCTCGGATTACTGTAATCCCATGATTATGAAAATGAAGGTGTTTCTGTATCTGGGCTCCAGTGTGGTGATCCGACCTCTTCCCTAGGCGAATGTTAGTTAGATAGTAATTCTTTTGGCTTATCTGTGACTGAGGAAAGGTACCACTAAACGAGGGGGCATCTCATCCAGGCCATGTCTCATTCCCCGGGTGCCAATCGAGAACGCCATACCTGAGCACTCCAGGTGCCATTTAGTAACATAAAACCACTTTGCTGCAACTTTAATGTCTCTCTTAAAGAACTAACCAAAAGTAATCACTCTATTTCATGTCTCTGTAATGCACCGCTTAGCATTTCTCCACTGAAAACACAAGAGGTATTTGCAGAGGAAATCTAAGCGGTCGTAGTTTAAAACTCTTATAGGCTCTGCGCTTGGAGTCTCTGAATGGCAGCTAATGTACATTAGTCATCCTAACATCCCAGGTGCTTAAAGTCGTTTCTGTTCAAAAGGCCAGGTTCACATTTCCACCTGTAACCACGGCAGCCTTCCTGGTTGTACATTGAGGTAAATTCCATCTGTTTCTTTTCAAGTGTATTCTCAGAAACCGCTGTTCACATGACTTCCATCACCCTTTGAGGCTATAGTTTTTACATTCATAAGAGTAGCTGCCAGTTTGTCCTTTTTATGGGAAGGGTTTTAAAACCCATATTGTCTTGCAGTTACCCTGGATGTAGTAGGCCTTCAGTTTATGTGTTTCACTTTCACCCTGAATGTTGCTATGTTATAACCACATGGCTATAAAACAAGTGGTGCTGTCTCAGAGAATGGTTTGTAGCCAGTTACAACTGCATGAACTGTACAAAAACTGTATATGTTTGCCACCAGTTTTGCATATAGTGGTCAATATTGTTACAAAAAAAACTGCACCATGTACAATATAGTCCGGACTCCTGTAAAGCTTGGTATTTATACACACAATCAGTAGTTTCTCTGCTTTTCTAGTTTATTATGTTCTTTAAGGCAAAACATCACAGTGACCACAACCTTATAATTTCCTGGAATGTTCAAAGTTATGTGTGTTTTATAGCTGCGTTGGAGTTTGTTGCTAATTTTGTAATGTGTGTAAATTTATGTTTTGCTATACGACATACTGTCCGGTTTATCTCACTTCCTTAGAAAAGTGGATTTTTGAGATCATCAGATCACGTTCCCTTGAAATATGATAAAGCTCCCAGACTGAGGACAGGTTGCTCCTGCAGACTGCTTCACTGAACTGACCTGGGTGGTATTGAGGGCTTTGAAATACAGCAGGTCTTTTGCTGGATTGTCTTTACATTGTGTGATTTATTACACCATTTCGCCCACCCCTGTGTTTGATAAGATTGTTCCACAAATGAATTGCAGTGCATACTAATGGCTTTTCAGTTGGAATAAAAACACAATGGTGTCCTTTTTCAGTTAAGGAGTGACAGACAATGATTAGAACAGCTTTCCAAAGCTGTGAGCGTACATTATCAGGGGTTATTAACTATCAATATCTGAAACAATTCAACTCCATGACTGTGGTTTTGTCAATGATGGAAACAGTTCTGCAAGGTACAATTTATGGTTTTATGATTATACACCTGTAAGCTTGTATGCTAAAGACAAACATCCTGCCTTTTAACAACCACTGCAACAGTTAAAGTCACTTTCAAGGCAAGGTCGAGAATGGCTTTGGGAAGGAGGGTCTCGTCAATTCTTGATGTAGATAATGAAGGTGTATTAGTGTGCAGGTATATAATGATCTCTTGCAAGCACAGAAAGGATTCAGTTGCAGACACTTTATTGGCTAGCAGAGCTAAATTGCCTATCCAAACCTATGGTCAGGTTAGAGGCAATCAATCCAAATAGTCAGAAAAAATCAGGCTGAGGCAAAAACTAGACATGGTTAGTATAAAGGGAGGAATATATACTAAAACGCATAGAATCACAGTGAAACATTGGCATTATCCCACTGACAAAATAAGGGAAAATATTGTCTATAAACGGTATAAATAATGAAACAGATTTACTCAGTATTCAAGTGACAGTAATGTTGACCAGAGTGGGTGTGGTTGTAATGTTAGTGTTGTGATATTTCGTTGGGCAGAATGTGTTTCAGCACGTGGCTATGTTCTAAACAACGATTGTGTTTGGGGAGTGTTGAGTAGGTTCAGAGAGGACAACAGATTTAACATTCCAGGAGTGCATAAATTGCCCACATCAGTGCTGCTGTGTTTCACTCAGACAATACCTTTATTTTACATATTAAATGGCAGGCAGGGACTGGCAGAGGATACACGTTAGGGCAAAGATGTGGGAAAGCGTGTTCTCCTCCATTATTGTAAACTTTCCTCATCTCTAATGATGTTTATTGCAGGGCATTTGGAGCACCGCTGTGGCCTGTATGCTAAGTCTCATTTACCCTACCACCGAGGCCACCGATTTAATATGTACTGCTCTGAAACACGTGCTGCCAGACATCCTCGCCAACTGGTTTACTTTTATTTGAATGAGCCCTTTTTATTGTTTAAAAAAAAAAAAAAACTTTATCTCCTCAGAGACCCTAGAACTCAGACTTCTTGATGGCAATGCAAAACCCTTGTACACCTGTAAGCTTGCATGCAAAAGCCATTAATCAGGAATGATGCACAACATGTTGGTGTTCTGGCTGAGAGGGAACCATGGTGTTCCAGGCTGCTTCACAGCCCAGTAACACACTCATAGCAACCAAATGAAACATCCAGCCAGCTACCTGAAAACTGTTAGCGCCTGCTAACATCTGTATTAAAATTCCTATTGATTCCGGCTGGAATCATTGTGTGTGCATAATGTATATAGACTGTAATCCCTTGACTGTAGACTGATCAAGAAAAATAGGGGTTTAGCTGTTGGAGTCTGAGTGGGTGCAGATATTTTTGTGCCTAGGCATGCGCCGGTCTTATCGGCAAGACACTAAATCACCTGTATAAAACACAAGATAAGGAACATGATCCTTCATTCCACCCTGCTTCACGCTCTGTTTTCACATGTACCTTTGGTTTCATTTTATGGAGGATTTTCACTTCTGAAAATATGGTGTGTATTTTGAAAAGTATGAGAAGTCACGAAACTAGAATTATGTCCGCATATGGGAAAGAGAAGGGAGGGGGAAGTCTCTAGTGAGTCTAGGGATATAACACTTTCCTTTAAAAATCATTTAATTATTCTCTAGTTAAAAAAAAAGAATACAACAGTTGTCCTCGCTTACAGATATTTAAAATAAACTTCAGAGTTTGGGGTTTTTAAACAAAACAAACAGACAGGGTTTTTAAAAATATTGTGTATAAAGGATCACCAGATTTTCATTTGATTTGTAATAAAGGAAGAGCTAAGCAGCACTAAAAGTATGAGTCTGACCTACTGCTTTCAGCGGTGCACGGGACTAAAGTGTGTCACAGAACGGTAACAATATGGGAAACCAGGCAGCGAAGCATCCGCCGACATATTTGCTAAGCTTAAATGCATTGACTGGGGATTACTTTGGCCCTTTATATTGCGTAATTAACTGGGGCAGGAAAAGGGCTTTGCAATATTCTGGAGCAAACACTTACTTCCTTCTGTTTTTTTTTTTTTTTGAAAGCACAAATATTGGGTTACTATCATGGCACTGCCAGTGACAAGCAAGAAGGCTCAGGCCAGACAGGGGGCTTGCTGCTCTATTTCTGCGAGGTGCTGAGGATCCTGCATGCATCACAGCCTGGTATAAAACCATGCAGAAATACAGCCCATTTGTTTAAGAGTCTGTGTGCAAAATAGCAAGGCCAAACAAGGCAGGCGAGGCACACCATCAATCCAACATCATATTCCACATGTATAATGAATTCATTTCCCTTTACTGGCTGGGTATTGTGGGAGTTTGAATTGTTTTATGCCCCCTTTAAACCCATATTCTCCTAATTGACATTCAGTGCACGCCTCTGCTTTTCCAAATGACATCTCAATAGGCGCTTCTTCTGCAGGAAAATACATTTTCTTGTACAAATTATCTCATACATTTCTTGTTTGAAATATATTTGTTTTAGCTAATGGGGTCCTGACCTTAAAGTAAGACTAATTTTTTTTTTCCTGTGGTAAATTGTTTTAGCCCATTTTATGTTGCTGTTTCTTTTCTGAGAGGTAAGAATACAGCTATTTAGATATGTTTGTGGAGACCTTTAATAATAACCTATTAAAGCTAGTTGTTGTTTTTCCCCCCCTTTGGAAAATGTATTTCTTTACATAATTTTTTTTTTAAGTAAATGATAAATAAGGGTAAACACTAAGTTCCCAGATTTGCAGAGCAGCTAGCATGAAAATGCTCCTTATAAATGTTCTGAGAGCCTTATGGTCCAACTAAGGGTACGATACTATTACGTTGTGTGGCATTCTCATTTTGTAGCTGGGGACAATGAATCACAAATGAGCTGGGCTACCTGAGCCCTCGAGGTACTGCATATATAAACAATACGCAAGCAAGTAATCAATTTTAATTCCTCCCCAAAGTCAGAAAGATATAATCAGCATTGCATGAAATGTTCGCAGAAATCTCCTGTGAATTCTGCATTTTGGGTTTCACAATTACGTTATTGAACCTGGGGACGATTGATAGGCTCAGGGGGCATTTCAAGGACAGAGCTTGTGGAACTTAGTGGAATCTTTGTTCAAGTTGCTCCCAGTTGGCAAACAGCTTTAAGTAAACTTGTGGATTTGTTTAACTTAACATGCACCCTCGTAGCAGCTGGCTGTTGTTGCTGACATTTGAGAGCGTTTCATGGCAACGTGTTCGACGGCACACAGAATTCCTTGTTCCTGGGCCTCTTCCTTGTGCGCTCAGTGCACAAAGCGACGGCTTGGGGTACTCGCTGGACTGGAAGCTCTCGTTTATTCGCTCCCCTACCCCATGGCACTCAGCACCTGAAGTTGTGTGGAATTGTTGTGACCCTGATGCATTTGTGAAAGAAGGGTACATATATCCTCATTTCACGGCTCGTTTCCTTAGTGTTCCTGGTACGAGGCTGAGTTCCCAGCACGAATGGTTCTGCGAAGTCGAGCCTAGGAACTGGACCAAAACTGCTAGCCACAAAAATTCAGCCCTTAGCACTGAAAATTTCTCATTATGGTGCAGTGCAGTCATTTGGCTTGCTACTGGAACACTGTGTGAAGCCTGTGTGTGTTGGGAGATGTGTGCGTTGGGAGATGTGTGCGTTGGGAGATGTGTGCATTGGGAGAATCTACAGCTGCACTACCAGTGCTCCCTGGAGGTGCCGAGACATCGAGCTCCTCTGTGGCATGTGGATATCAGAATACAGGGAGCTTGTTTGTCTCTCCGAGCAAGCCTTGGCCAACCTCCCGGACCTTGCTAGTCAATAAGGCATCCTCTGGGATGACTTCCGTGGGCATCTCTGATGTAACTGGAGTCACGAATCCTCTTATGCAACTTGACCCAGTGCTCAGGGCAGAGGGTGGTTTCACCCCCACCCTTCTTCACTACGTTGCAGTATGTGTTAAAGCAAATAAACCACAAATACAGGAAATGGGTGAAGGGAGAGAGGAATAAAAGTGATTTTATATGCTCTCTTCTTTTGACTCACTTTCTTTACCGACATCCGAAGTGCTGCTCCTAAGTGTGTAAGGAATTACTGCAATGGGTAATAATTAAATCTCCGTCACCGCCTACATGTGCTGCCTTGCTCCATGGCCAGACAGCTGTACTGTACATTTGCAGGAGTATTTTAGGCTCCGGTGGGTTTTGTTGTTTCAAGCACAGACCAGCCCAGCTTCGCTTTCGCTCTGTGTGCCGTTGCACTGTCGCTTTGTCTCCCACACCATGCCACAAAACACGCTGCTAATTGTATGGCAAGAACAAATATAACTCTTGTCAACGTTTCGTAGCGCTACAGACGGCAGACCTCCTTCCCTCTCCCACACTCCACTTCCCATAAAGCGGCGGCGAGGATGGCCTATGGCGAGAGGTGGGTGGAAAGCAAGGGCCGCATAAAGTTTTCCTCCAGCAGTGTTTTTCCTTATAAGAAGGCCTAATCGTTATTGTTAATCTCAGTAAACGGGAAGAATATCAACATGGCACAGGCTCCATTATCTCGTTTCCTCAGTAGGTATTGGTGTTATTGGCAGGCGGCTTCGCGGTCCTCCTGACAAATCAAGCTGTTGGTTGGGGCATGAAGCGTTAGATTGCGATCAGCTTTGCGTGACGCTCTGATTCATGGACAGTAAATTACCACAGGCAAATAGCGACTTGCAGCTTGCTTCTGTGCCAAAGACCAAGCATGGCTGCTCCACTGGTGGCACATGAACATGCTTGCAAGGGTTTGCTGGTCATGGTGGAGGAATTCCTGTCTTGAGTCACCATCTGATACCATCTGAAGCCCACAGAGGAATGCACCCATAATCAATACAGCTTGTCACTCACCCGAGAGTTTGTGGCATTTTCAATGAAATTTCTATCCTACCAATGGCTTTGGATTGTTGGAAACACTACAGATCGTGAGCCCTCTGAGCAGGGGCTTCTCTCTCTACCTACTAATGCTGGAGGTGAGCTGGAGGTGAATAGCTTTCCTGCCACGACATGCGGCCCCTGGCTGTAAATGACAACGGCTTGTGTCAGAGTTTTATTGCAGAAAAGCTGTGCCAAAAGAACCAAGGATTGTTACAAAACAAGGCAATTACGGTAGCAACGATAAAGCACTCCAAGTGAGGTATATAGATCAGTGGTGGCATCGTGCAAGCTGAACGGCAGGCAGGAAAACTGAAACACACCCCAGCATGCACTTCAAGGGGTTTCAATATGTTCAATGTCATTATACTCAGATCAAAGTATTGCTGCTCTCATCTTGATCTCTGTGTGTTTTATTGTGTTTAGCTGTTCCATGTGAGATTGAAAGTTGAGAATAAAAAAGGTTTTTTTTTTCTTCCTTTTTCTCCCCTCATGTTGATTCAATTAAGTAAAAATGGGTTTTAGATAAATGGAGTGTTATTTATCACAGTGCAAGATTACCAGTCAATATTGAGCTACGTTAATTAGAGTACAACGACCTTGCTAAATTAGTCCAGGAAATAACATTTCTACAAATAGAGGCAAAAGAGGGTTTCATGGATTTTTTTTTTGTCCCTTATGGCAGTCCTGTGTCTCCAGTGTTGTGAGTGGTTATGATAGAGATCAAATAGAATGGCTTTGCATCAGTGCACAAAGCACCCCATGTGTGATTGCACTATATGGGCATTACATAATATAATCCAGTCGGCAACATAGCTAATAATAGTATTATTCAAGTGCATCTGTGTGCTCAAGTGCATCTGTGTGCTGGCGGAAAGGGAGGAGCTTTCAGGAGATTGAAGGTGCGTTGCCTAATCCTGCCTAAACTAGCACGGCGAGAGCTGCGTTCCAGTGGACCTGATTGCTTAAAGTTGTCTAACCGAGGAGGTGCTCTCGTGGCTGTCCCTTTCACCGCTAACACTCATTTAGGGTGCTTTTCCTCCAGACCAGCTACCAAACGTTCAGTACTAAAAAGTTCGTACTTACTTTTTTCCACTGCCCTCCAGTGTAGTACCAGTGATGAAGTGGCCAAACCAACTGTGGTATTAATTTGGTGCTTTAGTACTGAGGTGGCGCTTGAACACGTTTAATTCTAATTGGTTTGCAAACAGTGAATGATACAACAAGTAAAAAGAAAAGTAATTAATTGCAATAATGTCTGTGTGAAGAAATGAAGAAACTCAAGCTTTAATGCTCATCTGTGGAAGGATTATTAACAATATAATATAAAGAGTATTTATGTACTGTTGTATAGACGTGTAAGAATGGTTTCTAAATAGATGCACAATTTATTTAGAACTGTTTGTGATTTGCGTTGTTAAAACCACAGGTATTTGTAATTGTATTCAGTTTATTAAAAGAGAATTAAAGCAATAAATCTCAATGATGTATATTTTGTTCGATGTGTTTAAAGATATAGCAGATGTGTTTCCAATTGTTTTTTTATGTCGCAGATTTACAAAATAAATTCAATTAAAGTCAACAACACGCTGCATTTCTTCTGTTTTTGGATGCTGTTGATTTTCACTGTTTGCAGTGGAAAATGACCGATAGAAGTGCCATTATACTACCAAACGTTTGGTACCTGGCAGGGTGGGAAAGCGCCCTTAGAAAAAGGATTCATTGGAACCGAGCATGTCTTCCTCCCAGTGACACACATCCAACAAGATGTTTTTACACTTTTTAAGGGGTGCTAAAACCACTGGTAGAGACTCAGCCACATGTTGTCATCCATCCCCGCAACATGACGCTGATGTTACAACTAACACAGCCACTGCACCCTGTCTGTCATATGAAAATATGAGTGGATCAGTGATGGCCCTTAATGGAAAACTGAAGCTTCTGTCAAATGCAAACTATTTGTACAGTCCTCTGAGGACCTGTACAGTAGTGCCATGGATGGCTATGTAAAGCTGCTGTGCTCATTGCCGTCTTTGTTTTCTGACTGAACTGAAACACTGGTCAGATTTAAACCATTAATGCCTCTAGCTCTTGGGGTCACACCAGACAAGATGGTTAGCCCGCTAAGCTGAAGTCGCTAGCTCTGGGAGCTAATCAAACTCTTGTCTTGATATCACCATCATTGCAGCCAATCCACAGCCACAAATATATGTCAGGATAGAGAAATTTGACAGTCATCGTACTAATCATTAGGTCACCTGTGACTCACTTCAAAACCATCACTCCAGAAAGGCTTAATAATAATTAATGAATTGTACTTGTGACTGTGCATAGTGCTACTTGTAGAAAGGTCATGACTTTGGTGTCCCCTGCTGTATAGTGCAGCACTTATGCAATCCCACCTCCTATCCAGAACTGTGACTGAATGCCTTTTAGTCCTGTTTCAAAGCATAATGCTTGTGTGGGTAAATTAAGTACAAGTTGGCTGCAATGGCCAAAGTCCTGGAGCAAGTCTGGCGAGGCAAAATGCTGGCGTACATATAGCATCTATTACATTGTAAAGAACCCCTCCAGTATGAAGTGAGTGGGTCCCACGTACAGTCAGAAATGTGGGGAAGTATACTGTGACTTACAGCCTTGTATTCCAGATAGGACAGAGGGGCCATTTGTGCCTCTCAGCGAGTCTTTAGAGATATCAGGTAGCGTGATTGTTGAGGAACTGGACTGTGATGCAAGTCAGTGAGCTGAGGTCGGCCCTTAGAGGACGTGCACACACACACACACACACACACACACACACACACACACACACACATTAACCATGGTCAACTTCAGCATAAATACAGCCATGCAAACTGAAAAAAAGAAGATGAAGAAAGTTGATACATTTTGAAAGACACTGCTCTGATTTAAGAACTGCAGCGCATTCAATGTGACCTGTATTACTGTATAGCTTTACATTGTGTACACCCTTGGCATCCTTCCCTAAACTTCAGCAAAAAGCAGTTCTGTGTTTTGGATGTCCCATATACAGAAATAAAGTCACTTTGCTGCAGTGTGTAAGTGGGTTAAAGAGCTGGAAAGATGGAAAGAAACACAAATTTTGTCCCACAACTTTGTAAATTGAGTAGTGCCAATAATGATACATAATTTTCATATAATAATCTTCTTATTGTATGTGATAGGTAGCAGCATTTAAGAGCTTTGGCATATATTCATATTTTGACATCGTCCATGTTACATTACTGCCCACAGTTAAACCTGTTAGCTGACTTCATGGTCTCCTGCATGTGCAATTTGTGTGCCTTTCTCCAATGGCTCTGCCTGCCGTTGCCCTTTTCAAGGGGTTTCAAGGGGTTTGACACAAAAGTCAAATGGGTGCAACAGACGTCCTGCATGAAGTTGTGCTAAAACACTGCATCATAAGCAGCAGATCATTGTGATAAAATCAGTTACTGTAATTTATCACATCTCACACAGGCTTTGTCTGTGATTGCTCCTTTAGTGGTTACTATTACTACCATAACAGTATAGCCTATGAAGTACCATGTATGTTAATGTAGTTTGTTGTAAATTTTTATACTTGATATTTGGAGTTTTGGACACTTTTTTTTGATGTTCGATCATGGCACATTATCAGTGATGTGACTTCGGGTCACTGGGTTTTTCAGGTCTTTCAAACATGCACCCTGTCCAAGCTAGGAGTGATCAGGTCCTGGCCTGTGTCCTAGCACCATTCTATGGATCTGCCCCCTTCACCCAGAGCCATTGTGAAGCTTTCTCAGCTGTCTCCATGATGGTACCAGTAGCTGTTCTTTTCCTTTTTTCTTGTGACACTTTGCAGATAGACTTCCCTGAAAAACCCCTATACCCCACTTTACCAGGCTGACACTACTAGTAAACTTAAATATGGAGTTCTGTAAAGCATTTATGTTAAGTGGGTATGTGAGAATTTTTACGCTAGGATTTAACAGAGGTGGTTAGAAAAGTTTGTGCATAGCCATGTGTAAAAGAGACACAGCTGGAGCATCACAAACACTTGGGCATACTGGCCACATGCAGATGGTGGCTAACATCTGCTGCCAGCTCTGACCAGCTCCACATGTGGCCCAGCACCTTGTTCACCCTTCTTCTATGTTGGCGGTGGCTTCAGTCTCAAACTGGGACTGGTCTTTTCAAGAGGTGGGGTGACGACACTCGCAGCAGGTCGCACTGAGGCTGAGGTGTCCTTTTCCTCTATCCCCAGTGCCCTTCCAACCCTTGACTTTTGACCTGTGACCCTCCGATTTTCATGCAGCTGGGGTAGTGCCTGTCTGACATTCCTCTGTCTGGGCAGGCTGTGTATCCAGAAAGCATATTATACACTGTTGTGGTTTTTTTCATGTAACACGACTTAGACTCGAGAGCTTATGATTTCAATAAAATTTATTCAAAGTATCAAAATAACAATCAACATACATACAAACATAAAAATCCCCTCGAACGTCTGACATGACCTTTTTTTTATTCTGTGGCCCGGAGGCCCCTTAACCAATAAATGCTTCACCAAGTTTCAGTAAACAAAGTTTCCAAAATCCCCATTATCAATATTTCCTGTCAGCACTTTTCTTCTTCATTCTGGAGACAGTAGCTTTACTCCTTACGTTACAACAACATGTCGTTAGCCTTGACAATAAGTGCGCACAGAGGTTATACTGTATACGTGTGTTATGTTCTAGTGTGATGTAAATACAGAGGTATTTTTTACACACGATAGATGAACAAACACTCAGTAACATGGCATAACATCAATTACGACTTTTAGTCAGTCAGCCATCTTCTATACTACTGCATCCTGTTAAGGGTCATGGGGAAGCCTGGAGCCCATCCCAGGAGACATAGGGCACAGGGCAGGGGCACCAACATACTATGGGCAATTAGGACACACCAGTCAACCTAACTGGCATGTCTTTGGATTATGGAAGGAAACCCACCAAGCCCAGGGAGAACATGCAAACTCCACGCACACAGACCCAAGGCAGGAATTAAACCCCAGGCCTGGAGGTGCGAGGCAACAGTGCTAACCACTGCACCACCATACATATACAGCAACAAAACATAATTGAAAAATAATCATCACAGTAACCAAATATATAAAAAAAAAACTGTAAAATATCTCATAACACGTATTGACTTGCTTTTATGCACAATCTACAGCTTTGGGTCCCTCCCGCTTGCCAACCCTCCCACCTGACAGGTGTGAGTTAGTGTTTTGACAGCATAGCTTTTATGTGTGCATTTATTTATGCATACATTCATGTACTTATTGCCCATTTATCATCCATTTCACACACCATTCTGAGTATCAATCCTTGGCAGTGTAATGGAAATGTCATATTGACTAACATTTTTTCAGAATGAATGATTGTTCATGAGGAACTGTGCAGGACTACAAAGAAAAATAAGAAAAACGTTGAGTTGTGTAACGTAGTCAAAGGCTTCGTAAGGGATTCAAATGCAGACTGATTAAATTTCATTTAGCTGCTGTTCGTGTTTAGAGCAGAAGGATATCCAATATTTATATAATAAATGCTATTTTTTCCACTAAAACATGCATGTTATAAATATATGATATCAAGTATCAAACTTACTGTTTTTGTCCTGTTGGTTTTAACTTAGGAAAATAGCCATAATGCAAAATGTCATCATGGTAGTTTCATTGAAATTAATTGTTCTGACGTTTTAAACAAGAAAGGCTAAAAACTTCTCATTCCTAGATTTTCACTTATGGGAGTTTAAGCTATTGTAACTGCCACTTGAAATTTGCAAAAACAACATGAATAACAGCATCTTTTTTTCCGTACACTTGTGTGTTTCCTACACATACAGAATTGTGTCTTTGCCTCTATATACTCGGTACATTGTCACAAGCGTTTCCTTTTTTAATTGCAGGAAGACCTCTTCTGTGTCCACTTTGAGAATGGCCTCCCTTAAAGTAGCTGTTTTCAGAGGCTGAGGTCTTCACATGTACCTGTATATTGGAACGTGTCAGTTGGAAGAAGGCAAAATGACAGATCTAACCCCCCACTCCATCCCTTCGGAACAATAACTTTTATACCCAATATACAAATTTCCAGCTCCACATCAGAATCTCCATGCTTGTTAGGAACCGTCTTACTGCCCCAAAATATAATAGATGGCACTAAGGCTGCACTGGGCAGGCAACTTTGTAAAAGGCAGAATGTGTCTGGGTGATGGTTGTTGAAGGGCGGTTATTTTGGGGAGGTAGGTACTGAAGAAGGCCTCATACTGCTTATGTTTGTTTCTCCTTTGAGCTCAAGATGCTCTTCCACGGCCCACAGGAATGCAAGATGGATCATGGCACACGCCTCGCCCATGCTGCTGAGGGTTTCCTCCATGCTGACGAGCCAGAGCAAGAGGAATGTCAGACACGTATCCTGAAACCACTGCGGTGGCCATGCTCCCAGTGCCCTGACTTTAGCTGCCAATTTGAGGGAAATGTTCATGTTTCTGTATGGCCTCAATACATGCTCGACTTGACTAAGTTCACAAGAGCATGAAATTCTTCTAAGAAACGCTGTTTGGAGGATTTGTGTTGTGTAGTGACAGAACCAAAAAGATGAAGCAATGTGAAGTATATATGGATGCTGTTTTGACATGTTGACCCTTCTGTTCTATAAGCACTTCAAGGCCACAGAGTTAAATATGTGCAAATAACCCACTCACTGCTTAGTCAGCTCAAGTCCATTCCTCGGTCGGCCCCACCCCTATTGTCTACCTCGTTGCTCACCCTCTGGCCTATGATTTTATGTGCCTGTAGGTCAGCCCACATCTCTGTATTTGAGTCCTCTTCCAGGCATGCCTCCCATGCAGGCATATTAAACCCAATTATGAAAAATATTTAGACAGGCTACAAATGATGCTGTTGATTTGCCCCGCTGCTGCGCGAGCAGCTGCCGATGCTGACAACAGGGGGTTTTTGTGGAATTAATGCCCCCACCCCAAGCCCCTTTCCTCACCGTCTCATTTGTAGTCAGGTCCCTGCCGGCCCCAGCTGCGTCAGCTAATGAACTCACGGCCCCAGCAGGAATGCAGCCCTCTTCCGTTTTCACGGTGGCAGTGAGAGAAGATCGACCCTGTTACCCACAGAGAAGGGACACGGTGGTGGCATGGCAGGCAAGGTGTGTGCAGGGCAGGTCAACCTGTGCCTCCTCCTACCTTGCCTTCTGTTTATCAAGACTAAAGCCAAATCCAAGCCTCATTTGTCAGAGGTGCCATTTTTATGATAATTACACCTATGCAATGCTGTCCTGTAGACATCTGAGTCCTTGACATCACATTCCACCAGACAGCCATGGATGGTAATAGAGGAGCACTGTACAAGTAGTTATGTCTAAGCATCTTATAAATGTGAGGTTTGTTAAAGGGTTCTTAAGCACGTTGCACGCTTTTCGACAATGCAAATATTTTGAATTCTAAGAAAAAATGTGTTGAGCAAAGCTTTCTCTGGCACATAGAAACTTTTTTTGTAATTTTGTGCCACTTTTCATGTCAGAGTAGACCCCATGATTCTGTGTGTCATCATTGGTACAAGGCCAAGGTTTGGAGCTTGTCAGACGTGCGTGAGGATGAAGCTGTGGCACATGAGCATGAAGGCATGTGATGGCTGTGCACCTTCATTCCTCCATTAGAGAGAGGAGATGCTATCCACCATGATGGATCACTCTGCTCACTTTGAAAAAAGTCATGGAGGGAGGAGGGGGTTGAGAGGGTAGAATTATGAGCCATAACCCTGACAGATGATGTAGACTTTGTGCAAATTGTGCAACATTTTCCCTTCTCTGTTTGGTCAATGTGCAGTTACCCCCCTCCCTTCTCCACACACACACACACACACACACACACACACACACACACACACACACACACACACACACACACAC
>JABJVR010047071.1:0-29127 GCA_025773905.1 Chitala chitala
CACACACACACACACACACACACACACACACACACACACACACACCGGGCAATTTAGAGACAGCAATCAACCTAAACTGCATGTCTTTGAAATGTGGGAGGAAACCAGAAAACCCAGAGAAAACTCACCAAGCGCAAGGAGAACATGTATACTCCATCCCCATACACCGAAAATTTAAGTAGTTTCGAATTGCCAGTGGTATTCCTGCATCATACAGATGTGCAGTGTTATGGGACATCAGCAGAAGGGTTCACAGCAAACCTTCATTGCTAATATCAGTCTTTTATCTTTTGTCATGTGCTCTTTTTTTTACCATAATACCTGATATTACTGAGTTTTTTGTAAGGCCACTGAATCACAGGAATGTTCAGGCTCTCAAACTGTGTAGCTCCTGCAGTGACGGGCGTACTGTGGGAATTGTGCTTCCAGTCTGCAGCAAACCCCTGGGAAAATCCCCCGATCTCCATGGGAATGTTTGCCTTCAAGATACAGGAGTCGCTATCAAGAGCCTCAAAAACTCAGTAATTTTTTTTTACACTGTCAGAAGAGGCACACATTTACTCTAAAGAACATACTTCTTTAAGGAGGGGAACAAGGGAACCACGAGGCCTTGCTTTACTGACGTCCTTCTCTTTTGAGGGTCTCTACACTACCCCTCTATGTACAGCACTGGGCACACTTGGCCTGACAGGGTGAGAGTATCCACACTGGTTCCTCGGCTGTGGAGATGTAAGATATTTATCTCTAATTAAGCTGCTCCCTTGAGGAGGTAGAAAGAGAAAAACAAGATGAAAAGGCTCAGTGTACACAAGCGTCACTGAGCAATCAATTTCATCTCTCTGCTGTCATTTCCCCCCCACACGTCCCCTGGGGATCTCAGTGCCTATTCATAAATATTGTTATTCAGAAAAGCAGGACATTGCTGTGCTCTTGCATTGCTGTGGCGCGTCTAACGGGATTGGGCACGCCCACCGCCCTCTCTGGCTTCAGCCTGACAGCAGAGATCCTTTTCATCCTAATCCGTGTCTCGGCGCTTTAATGGAGGCCGTTTTCAGAAGGAGAAATATTGATTGTTGTTGCTCAGGTTTCAAGCTGTTCATGTTTTACCTGTAAGGGGTTTTGTTCTCCGGAGTGTAATAATTGATGTTTCGGTGTGATGTGCATTTGAATTATGTCAAGATGTTGGACCTGCTTCTTTCGCTCACCCCCTCTCCTGGCCTCTGCTACCCACAAGGTGTGCAAGGTGCTGAACGCCACCACCATGAGCTGCTCTGCCCCCTCCCTGACGACTGAATACCTGCCTGGCCTCGACACTGTCAAGCACGCCGATGAGTTTGGCTTCATCTTCAACAACGTGCAGGCCTTGCTAGTCTACAACAACACCAACTTTATGTATTACCCAAACCCCTACTTCGAACCACTGAGCACCACTGGCATGCTGGAGCAGAAGCCTGGCTCTCCTATCATCCTCAAGGTACTCTTGCCTTTTTTGAGGATGCTGGGATGGGTTACCCATGCTGGAATTGCCTCATCTGTTGCTCATTTAGATTCAGAATGGCCTAGGACGGTACACTGTTTACCAATGTTCTGGGAAGAGTTACGGATTTCATAGAATTTAAGAGCAACGCTTTTTGTTTTGTGTTTTGTTTTTTGCCTATCTTGCAGGGGAAAAACCTTGTGCCCCCAGCGCCAGGCGGAGTGAAGCTGAATTATACAGTGCTTATCGGAGAGACACCCTGCTCTGTCACTGTCTCCGAGACACAGCTACTATGCGAGCCACCTAACCTCACGGGGCAGTACAAAGTTCTGGTCAGTCTTATTGACCTTGTCTTTTCCCTTTCTGCCGTCCTGCCTGAGAGTGAGTCACCCCTTGTTGTGGTGGTTTGTGTGTGTGTGCGTGTGTGAATGAAGCTCTTGAGATGGTATGTCCCAGTAGAACGTCATGACCCAGGACGGGGTGGGATCCCCAGTGGACACTGCTGGGTGCCTGATGTTATGGTTGCCTTGTGACCACACAGGTCCAGGTTGGCGGGCTCCACGTGTCGCCCGGCGCTGTACGCATCCTGTCAGACAGCCTCCTCACTCTACCTGCCATCGTAAGCATTGCGGCTGGTGGCGGCCTCCTGCTCATCATCGTCATCCTCGTCCTCATTGCCTACAAGCGCAAGTCCCGCGAGAACGACCTCACCCTCAAGCGTCTGCAGATGCAGATGGACAACTTGGAGTCCCGCGTTGCCCTGGAGTGCAAGGAAGGTGAGCTCCAGACAGAGCATTATGGGTAAAACAATCGTGAGCTTGTCACTTCAATGCCTACATCCATTTATTTCGGCAGTGCAGTCTGGCAATATGTTTTTACAGTACAGTGCATTTTTAGTTCTGTGAACACATTTCAAAATTATAACAATAAAACTCAGCTTTCAAATGGCAAAACGGTTGAACACCACGGACTCAATGCAATATTTCACAAACACGAACAATGAAAAGTAGAGCTACAAGTGTAGAATTAGATTTTTATAATGCTGTTTTGGTCATCTCAGTATGAATAGAAATAGGCACAGTTGCCGAGCTTTTACAGACCTCTTCAGCTGAGAATGCGGGCCTAAGAGCCTGCGAATGGTGTAGTAATGATGTCCGTGGAGAACATGCTCAGCACTTCCTGCTTGTTGCACAGTGCGGTGGTGAACTACGGCTCATTCGTGTTTAATGCTGTCGTCCCTTTATAGCAATCATACAGAATTTGCCATGTGTTTGTGTAAAAGAGGAACTCCTTGGAGAAGTCATGTTCAGGTTACTGACTACAGCTTACTAAGTGTAACCGAGGCTTCTGTGGTTTGCCAGAAGGTCATTAGAGCTCTCCATATGTACAGTAGGATCAGTCTTGTATATGTGTTGTTTTTTTTTTCTCAACTGTTATTGGTTATTAACCGTTGCTGTTACTGTGTGTCTTTGCATTAGAGCTGCTTTACTGCCTTGTGTCACAAGACAAATTTCAGATCTAATAATACAGTAATATCGTATCATATGCCATGCATACTGCCATCCAGGCTGGTTCTCTTCCATCATCGTGAGCATAGCATGAGTAAATGAGCCTTGCTCTAGGTGCTCCATGTTGATGGCAGAATTCAACTGACACCAGTTTCACCTGACTGATGGATAATCACTTTGTTTGCAGATTACATTATATGTTTGGTCTACTTGACTGAATCTGAGTCCTGATGTGATACTAAAAAGGGACATTCCACTACTTGAAAATGAAAAAAATTTGTCAGAAGCCCATCTCACTGTCAACAGACCGGCACAGGAGCTCTCAGACAGAAAACTAATCAGAAGCATTGAAGTCCTAAAACGAACTTTTGTAGAGAACACTGTGATAGGGAGTATAGCTAAGAGAGACATCCTTGTATTAAGACCCAGATAAAGAAAGAAAAACAGGTCAGGCTGTCTGTAGAGCCTGTAAGCATTTTTTTTTTCTCTCCCTGCAATCCTTCATTGCCGGCTCACTCTGTTTGGCTGATTTTGACCTGGTACATGGAGTTGCCGTGACAACGGACCTGTGTTTGCTCCCTGGCGTTAATCCCCATCCAACTCCCATGGAATGCAACTGGAGTGCGTATTGTGGCTCTACACTGAATAAAGGAGGTGGGCTAACTCCCTCCTGAGAAGCCTAATAAATGAGAACCATTTATAATGAGGGTATGAACAAGAAGACCATCTCCTTCTTTGACTTCCAGAAGCAGGCTTGCTGGATACTCTATTAGTGTGTGTTCACATTGCTGTGTGTACATGTGTGTTGTTATGCTTTTGGAACTAAAACCCTGGAGACTACTGTCTTTGTGGGAAGGGAGTGTCTCGTTTAATACAAGAGCTGAGGGCACAGGTGGTACAAGGGGTTGGATTTATGAAGCTCCAGTGGTATCTGTTCATCTCTGGAGAACATCTGGGTTGTGTTTAGGGAGGTAGTGTAATCTTGTACAGTGCGGACAGAGCTTAGCTTCCGTCAAGACAGAGCCAATTAGCCAAATCTCACCTCTGTCTCTAGCAGTAGGGGACCAAAGAGTAGCAGCAGACCCAATTTACAGAGGCCTTGGTGTGTGTGTGTGTGTGTGTGTGTGTGTGTGTGTGTGTGTGTTTGAGAGAAAGCAGGAGCAGACTAAGAAAGCTGATAGTGTAACACTGGGCTGGAGATATTTCTGCTGTGGATCTAAAACAGAGAGGAGAAGCGGAACTTCAACATGATACAGTTCATCATTCTATAAGAGCTTTAAAAAAAAAAATCAAATGTTGGATTTAATAAAGGTAATTATTTTTTATGATTTGGAAAGTTTGTCGGGTAGGAAGGGACAACAGTGGAATTTAGTTTTTTCAACCCACTTAGTAACCATGCTTTGCCATTGCAGAGCCGTCAAAATGCTTTTTGTCATTTAAACATCCCACTCATAATGTGTCATTCTGCCTGTATTATTAAAAGCATTGTCTTTTGTGTTAACACACCACTAATGCATTAATCCTAAAAGAACACAATTACCTTTGTAGTAGTGTACTATATTGTTTCAATTATAGTCATTCTGAATAGCGTGTATTATTCCCTGGGTGCCTTTATTCAACATTTATTCTGGTTTAGTGTCAGGAACAGTGTGTAGCATTTGACTCAAAACAAGGCTGGATAATGGAGTTCACCAACAAAGATCATTATGAACCTTCTAAGCGTTGTGTGCTTACCTTGTTATTGGATGATGATAACAAACAAGTGGCCGGTGTGAAAATCTGCAGTTTTTTTTTTTTTTTTTCTTTTTTAAGACTTTTTACTTCGGTCATTTCAAAATGTCCAAACAACGGCACATCTGACTTTAAATAGCAAAGTTGTCCGCAGCTGCTGGCAATCAAGTAATTTACTCAGCTGCGCTTACCTGACACCAATTAGAATGGGCTGCTGACAGGTACATTGTCACTTCGTGGTCTGTTTAAAAATTCCACTGTCAACTGAGCTATCTCAGCAACTCACTGAGCAGAATGAAGGATTTTTTTTTTTTAGTTGGTTTTGTTCCGCCTCTGGGGGTTACAGAGTTTAAAACAAGTTTAGGATAGTTTTATGGCAGATCACTGCCTTGGCAAAGTTTTCACAGCACCATGTTGCCTACTGTGTGCAAAAAAAGTGCAGAGCTGTCACAGCAGGATGTGCTGTATAGCAGCCGACTGTACTGAAACAGACAAAGAGCCAGCCGGGTGAAGACTGGGGAAAAGCTAACAGCTAATGCTAAGCAGATGGTTATCCTAGACCTTACATATACAAATGTGGTACTGAATAAGCCATCATTTTTAAATATGTAGGAGATGAAAACTAAAATAGGGGGTAGTATTGAGACCATAAAATGTATTTTAGAGTCAGAATGGGGATAATTCCCATTTACATCCAGAGTAGTTAATGTTTTCAGAACATTAATGCATAGCATAAAATCCATTGGAATTTACGTAAATTAATTAAAATGCATGCTATTGAAACCCAGATATAAATTCTATTTGAGTTCTGCAGATGGTTATTTGCCACCCAGAGAGAAGGTTAACACTGTGAAGTTTTCTATACTGAGCAGTTCAGCAAAGAAATGAGTCTGTCTTCCCCCACTATCCCAACCCCCCCCCTTCACAGCTCTTTTCCCCTGTGTTCTTAGCTTTTGCCGAACTACAAACTGACATCAATGAGCTGACCAGTGACCTGGACCGTGCAGGCATCCCCTACCTGGATTATCGCACATACGCCATGCGTGTCCTCTTCCCAGGCATCGAGGACCACCCTGTACTGAGGGAGCTGGAGGTAATGTGTGTGTGTGTGTGTGTGCACGCACGCTTATGTGTGAACGTGACAGCTCAGAGAGCTGGCATGACCATAAGGTATGCCGCAAGTGGGGCCACATTTGTGCCACTCACCTGCAGCTCACCTGCTAAAACTGGCACAATGCCCGAGGGCTTCCAGGGACCAGGCCAGAGATTGACAGCTGTAGCCTCTGGCTCTATAGAGAGAGAGCAAAACAGCAGGCATACTGGAGCTGATGACGGGTGACAAGAACACAACACAAAACCTATGGTCAACGGGTAAGCCCTACAGAGTAACAGCACATAATCAGTACAAAGGCTCAAGGGCGTGGACAGAGGGTCCAAGGTTGGCTTCTCCTCCAGATAGTTTACATTGAATCGCGCCAGTAAAATACCTGTCTGTCCATCTATATGTATAAGCTGCTTGATTCATTTCATGTAAAAGCATTTGCTAAGCAACTATACTGAATTATTTTGTTTATATAAATAAAATATATGTTGTGAGTAGCGGCATGTGCGATGTGCATTCACACAAGATAATGTTCAGCTTTCTTGGGCTGTACAATGGTGGTTTACTGCCAGGGGCACAGAGCATTGAAGGATTCAGGAGCCGTTTGAAATGGGCATCCTCATCTTTCCTCCTGCTCTCTCTTTGATGTCTCATGCACACCCTTTGATTGCTTATTGAAGTTACTGACCATTTTGTGGAGCTGAATTCCAGACAGTCAGCGCTCAGTGATGTCACGGTAAAAACGAGCATGCCAACGTGGCCGCTCGCTTTGCAGCACGTGACGCGCGTTTGCCTGACTGTTCACCCCGTGTGACCTCAGTCTGTGCCACCTGCTCAGGTGTCAGGCAACGGGCAGCTGAGCGTGGAGAAGGCCCTGAAGATGTTTGCACAGCTCATCAACAACAAGGTGTTTCTGCTGACCTTCATCCGCACGCTGGAGCTTCAGCGCTCGTTCTCGATGCGCGACCGCGGGAACGTGGCCTCGCTCATAATGACGGCCCTGCAGGGCAAGTTGGAGTACGCCACCGACGTGCTCAAGCACCTGCTCTCCGACCTCATCGAGAAGAACTTGGAGAGCAAGAACCACCCCAAGCTGCTGCTGCGCAGGTCTGTAGTCTGCTTTTCAGGGAGGTGGATGGGCGGGAACAGGGTGGAACAGAGGGGTATGAGGAGCCAGAGGGATAAAGAGTCTGAAGACACCAACATTTACATCCAGCATAATGCATGTTTGGTATGCCCCCGAACTGTGCAACACGATAGCTTTATTCCAGCTCTTCAGGTTTTTTGAAGATGAGTAACGCAAGCAGCATTTCAAATAATAAAAAATAGTTGTACTGAATGGAAACTTTTTAGTCCAAACTGTTGTTGCCAGCCTGAAGTAGAGGTGATAAAATCCCCAAAGTTTCTGTATTCTAATGGAGAGTGCACATGCGTGGCTGGCAAGCTGTCACTGACGCGTGTTGAAATCTTGACAGCTAAATTGCAAGGTGAGGTGGCAGCCCCTGGCCATTCAGATGAAGTGCGTGTCCTGTTAGGTCAGTAATCTTCAATTCATATTGAAGAAGAGAGGTTACCGTAGCCTCTAGTCAGTCAATTATCATTCAATTACGCCCGCTGTCACTGGAGAGCAGAGGTTAGCTATATATCCATCATGGACTGTTGTAGAATGAGCAGGATGGGGTGGGGTCCTGGGGGATAAATGTGGGCAGAGCGTTAGCCCCCGTCGGCCTGTCTCGGAATCCAGTTGCTCCATCAGTCTCACGTATCCTCCTCTGTGCCGCTCATAAAACATTTAGTGGCAGCTTCTGTTCCACCCTCTCGGTTTTACAGTGGTTGAGATATGAGGTGAGATGCGGGAGTCACGTTCACTCCATCCGTATATAGGAGAAAGAGGGAGCCCTGTTAGGCTGCTCTCACATACCGATTAGGCTTTATTCAATATGAGGGGTGGTCGTTAAGGGGAGTAAGGGGACTGAAACCCCACTCGTGGGTCACAGAGTCACAAACGCCATCTGACTGTAACCCTGGCCCTGTGCGTCATTGTCCCCCTCTTGGCCATGAAAGTTTGCCTCGATGGTAGTGGGCAGACTAGTTCACTGCCACAATGGGATGTGACTCGGAGGTTATTCCATGTCTCCTCACAACAGACGACCAGTCGCCACCCCCCCGAAATTTCCCCAAGGCTGCTGGAGCCCAATGTTAGGCCTGAGTATTCCTTAGTTTTAGATTACTTACTATATTATTTATTTTTAAGCATTTGTGATTATCGATTTGCTGTGCTTTTTCTTATTTCCCTGTTATTTGTCCCTTCAAAAGCTGGTTAGAATGCTAAATATTGACTGTGACATAAATTTTTTCCAAAGTACGAAGAATAATTTTGATTCTACATTATTCTGAATGACCGTAACCTAAAAGCATTTTTAACATACTCATTTAAACAAGCAATAAATACTGTCTGATTGTCTGTTCATCACTTGTGTGAATTGTCACAATGAAGGAGAACCAATTTCTACTCCAGCAGCAAGTCATCAAATTACAGGTCGTGATAGTAAATTCGTGCACTTACTGCTTTTGTAAAGACTGTACCTGTTTGGTTATACACATCAGCTTCCTTGTGTCTTCACTCCTGGTCTCGGTACTTGTGATTGTTAACATCTCTAATGGTACCAGACAAGCAGACAAGGTTTTTGCTTGTTGTTCCAGCAAGAAAATGGAGTTCAGCAAAGAGTGTGACTCATAAAAAGATCTAGAAGCTGATGTTTGACACTTCAGGCACTTCAGACGGTAGTTTAATGTGACTGGGTCTGGGTTGTGCAACAGGCTGAAGTCCCTTTTGGAGAATTACGTGCACTGAGGTGTGGTCATGCGTGGACTCGCAGCACAATGATATGAATGGCTGCTAATGAACGCAGTGTTTGTTTTGATCTACCCTGTGAAAATTGAGCATTATGCCAGATCGTTATCCGGGTCGCTCAGCTGACAAAGGCTGTGGCGAGCAAAGTAACCACACTCATACATTTTTAAATGGAATCTTTTTTTTGTTGTTTAAAAATACTTTGTTGCATTGGAGATGAGTTTGTGACTTTGACACGGGTTACTTGTTGACACACACACCCTTTAGTGGACTTGCGTTCTGCTTTTTTTGTTATTCCTCGCAGGCGTTCAGAAGAGTGACGGAACGTTTCCGTTCAATGAACGTTGCTAGTGAAATGTATGAATTTTGGAGATCGAATCGGATGTGTCATTTCTTATAATGATGAATTCTGAGTCTCTGGAGTTTTGCTTGTCACAGCAGTTTGATAGAAATGGATAAAGACAGCAAAGAAGGTGTGATATTGGCTGAATAAACATAGCATTAAGGTGAACACAGATGTACAGGGTCACAGTGCTGAACACCAGCATGCTTGGGTTCCTCCTGTCCTACCTGCTGCTCTATCTCTGGACAAGAGCTGGACTGCAGAGATGAGTGCAGCTGGTTAAGTACCATTATACAGAGACACTCTTTTGCATGGCATTGTGGGTAATCTCCTTGAGAGGCATTTCTGGGTTATCTGTAAATTAGAGATGCAGTACGCATGGTCGCGTAATTAACGCTACAGCCTTTTGCTGCTCTCTGCACTCTCTGTCTTTTTGTCAGTCTCTGGATTTCTTTTTACCCTCACATCTCAGTACTGGCCTCAAATTGTGATTTCTTTACACATAGTTATAAAAGAGTGGCTGAGGACAAGAGGGTTCTGAATTAAGAAAGGCAGTCATGGGGCAACACTTAACAGTGCGTTTTTAAACATACGATTTCTTTCAAAATATTAAAACTAACTGCAGCTCTGCTGAAGGGCAACAAACTTAAGCAGCAGCTCAGGATCTGAAACGGGTAAAGCCAAGCCAAGCTCAAAAATGTCTCACTTTTCATTGGCTTCTGTGCTATATTAGCATATACTGGATTTATGCAAGTTATCACTGTCAGACCATCAGAGTACTGAGGGCTGCATATACTCCCAGTTCTTCATTAAATATCCTGTTTGCAAGTGGTGCTTGCAGATCTAAGGAATAACACTGCCAATCATTTTTAAATGAATGTTCTTGTGTTTGAGTGTCTAGGCCTTGCTTGCTTTATCCCTTTGGATTTAATAGGTACAGAATTCCAGCACTATTATCGGAACTGTTCTCTGTATGAGACAAAAGGTTGAATAGGGTGTGGACACTCTTAGCCCTTTTGCAATTTAAACCAATACTCTCTTTTCTCTCAAAAGCATTTTTTTTTTAATTTATAAAACAAATCTGGAGCTTTGTAAAAACCCTCTTCTTTTTTTAATTGGTCCAAGGATTGAGATACTGTCTTTAGTTGGTCCAGGCAGTTGGGCGTCTTTTATTTATTATTCCTGGGAGTGAGACATTGTCTTTAATTGGTTCAAGGAGTGGGACATTGTATTTAATTTGTCCAAGCAGTGGGAAAGTATCTTTAACTGGCCTGGGAGATGGGCACTGTTTGGTTTGCTGGTCTGTTGCTTGTGGAACAACTGCCCCCTATTTGCTTGGTACTTTTATGCCCTTGCCACTGGTAAGGCGTCCCTTCCTTTGTCTTCCCTGTCAGAGCTGAGCCAGCTCTAAGATGTAAGGACACCTTTGAGTGCTGCGCAAACAGCCAGCCCCCTCTACTGCTTTTATAATGAGATCTGAGCGCGCTTCACAGATGGAGGCAGGGTACATTTCGGGCCAGCCATTGCATAGCCAGAGCTGGATAGAGGCTATGTGATGTGTTAAATTGATCCAGCACTTTGCCAGGTCTCTATTTCTCTTCATTTTAAAAAAGAATGGCAGCTAAAAGTGGAAGCGTTCCATTGCCCAGGGCCTTTCACTCTTATTTCTATTGTTTTTTTCCTCTGTTTTCTAATGAGATTTCCATCCATCCAGAGCAATGAGGAACGGGCTATTGCTGTGTGTATATCGCCCCACACACGGTGTTCCAGGGCTTTTTAATGCGGCCCCTTCAATATATTTACCAGAATTAAGAAAAATGTGTTCTTAATGCACTATTAGGGAATAAAACACTGATGTTCATTAATGAAACAATTAAAAGTATGGGGAAGGAGAAAAGCTCAGGTAGACGAATGCAGTGGGGGGCAGCTGGGAGAGAAAATCTTTTGGAGACAGGAAAACTGGAGAAATACGTAAGCCTTAGCCCAGCCTCACACAAAAGGTTTTACAGACATGCTACTTAGGAACCAGCTAAGCTTGTTAAACTGTTTAATAGTGTCCATTAACTGCTTGCATAGCCGCTCAATCAAAGTGGGTAGAAATGAGGAACACCTCGGAGCGTGGGAGGGAACATACATTTATAATAAAGAAATGAGAGGTATGTGTGCTGCAGAGTTGTCAGAGGAAGGCATGTTAGGGCACTGGGAGTATAAATGCCAGGAAACACACGGGCAGTGTTCAGATCTCCACAAGGGGGATGTAAGAGGAACAGAAGGGAAATGGAATGACAGTGTTTCCACAAGGACCCTGGGAGAGGAATGGAGTGAGAATGCAGTGGCATTGTTCAGAGCTCCACTAGGGGAATGGAATAGGCGTGGACTGAAAGTGTTTTGATTTTCAGAAGCAGAATTGTAAGAGAATGAAGTTTTTTTTTTTTTTTCTCTTTTTAACTCTGGCATCAGCTTTTTGTGGACCAAAAAGCCAGGAAAATTGTTTGTATGTGCCCCCCTGATGGAATGCACTTCACATAGCCTGACACAGGGGCCCCCTATTGCTGTACCAGTTCCTTTTTTCATGATGGGAACACTTTTGTTTAAATAGTACTACTGCAGTAGCAAAAAAAAAAACTGGATCTGAATGGAAAATAAATGCTGCCTTAGTCATATTCTTCATTTTAAAAACAGCATGCATCCTACATGACATGCAAGTGATACCGATGACGATAATATGATTTCTCTTCCATCAAGATCCGGCTATAATTATTCTGACCTTATCCTTGCATTCTGCTGTTAGGATTTGAGGTGAATGAGCCTGTTGTTTAATACCTGCTATGATCGGTGTTATACAGATCCTGACTAATCTAATCCCTTTTCACTTCACTGAATGGCATGGCCTACCATCTTTCCGCTGTAATCACTGTCATTTCGCCTGCATTAAGAGGGTCATTTCTGCAGTACACCGCTGAGCAAATTACCGACAGGCTTCGACAACCCCCCGCGGGCTTGGGGAAGGGGGGTGTTTGCAGAGAGAGCTTTTGCAGCCTCTTCAGGTGACAAGCCCCAAAACCCCTTCCCTCTGCTTCCCACACCTCCTGGGCCCCCACCCGTGTCCCCCTCCCCACTCCCCATTGTTCAGTCTAACAAAGTAAACGGCCTTAGTTAGACTTGTACATTTCAACCCAAGCAACGTTTATTGGAAGTCCCGTATGTTGACGTTCATACTGCATCCCATCCATTCCTGTTTTGTGTTACCTTCTGTGAGATTCTGTTGGCATGTGTTAGTAATATTTTATTTATTTGTTTATTTACTTTTTTTTTGTTGCTGTGGAGTGCGAGTCCTTTCTGTCCAGCTTTGAGGCCTGGATGATGAAACGCAGTTGTATTGGTATTCGGCGCAGGTCCATCCTGTCCTCCACAGTACAGGGGCGACCCTTTCATGTATTTTTTATGCTCGTTAACCACTCTGTCTGGGGTTTGCTACCAAGCCTTTTCGCTTTGTCCTCTTCTTAAACAAACTCTGCCCTTTCTTCTTTCTCGGGTATCTGAGACATTTATGCCAGACGGTGGCACTAGTTAGAGGGCACAGCACTTTTCCTCTCTGTTCTTATGTGGCACATAACGAAGGCGGGGGCTTTTTTGCGGAGCAGATGCACTCCTGAGGGTGCGCTGAAGGTCTGTAACCCTAATCCTCTTTCTGCAGAGGTGTGGCTTTTAATGGTGGAAACACCACCGGCAGAAGCAGTTTTGCAGTAGCAAGAACAAGCTGTACAGTACACCCCATGCCCTGTCCAACACCCATTCAGCCACTGCTCCTTTAATGTCTTGCCATGTTCAGCTCGCAAAGTATTTTGTGCCCACAGAATGCCAGTAATGTGGGAGCACTGCACTGAAGTAAACATTTAATGGGCTCTATTGTTCTCTAAGGGCTGTATTGTTCTCTAAGGGACTCCATTTTCTTCTTCATTACACCTGCAATTTTAGGACGGAATCCGTCGCTGAGAAGATGCTGACCAACTGGTTTGCCTTCCTGCTCCACAAATTCCTCAAGGTAATTGGCATCAGTGACCAGGCACCAGCATATTGCTGTCGCTGTATGTGTACTGTACTGTAAATGCAACAAGACTCCCACTCTGCAGTTCTGTATTTCCCTCGTCCTTCAGATGGGCGTTCTCTGTCTACATCTGCGTTTTCAATGCCACAGTGCACAAACATCTTAGTGTGGGCTTGTGTGTCCTAGTGCGTCTCTGTGCCAATGCATAGACATTAAGCACACGCACATGCAGTTGTTTCTGCCTGTACTAGCATGTTCCTGCAAGGTTTCTCAGTGTGAACACTGGTGAACATATGCTGCTGTGTGTGTGTGTGTGTGTGTGTGTGTGTCTCTCACACCTTTGTCGCCACCCCCTCTTTGTGTACAGGAGTGTGCTGGAGAGCCCCTTTTCATGCTATACTGTGCCATCAAGCAGCAGATGGAGAAAGGTCCCATCGATGCCATCACAGGAGAGGCGCGCTACTCCCTCAGCGAAGACAAGCTCATCCGGCAGCAGATAGAGTACAAGACCCTGGTTCGTTCTCGGCACGCGCACACACATGTGCAGGCACCTCACACCCGGACAATAACAGGAACAGCTGCTTGTGAATGCGTCACATTTGTAGCTGCATTCTGTAATGATTATTGAAAATCCCCTGTAATAAGTGTGCATATTTTGAATGGTTAGAGATGATTAATCAGAACAAACATCATACATACCTCAGTGCCAAGAGCAGCGGTGAGATAATCAGAAACAGGAGGATAAATAAATGTAGTCTAGCAGATGGAAGACTCCGTGTAAGGTTAGTACATATGTTGAAGCATGTACAGGTAGGCAGCAAGGTGTTACATTTTTCTGTTTAGTCGTGGTCCACCGAATGTAACTGATTTGGACTAGTGTCATGCATTGCAGTGTTGCTATATGTGGAATGAAATCAGAATGTGCTGAAACAGGAAGGGCAGTTGAGTAAGGCTTAATGGGTTTTAATTACTTTGTATGACTTACTTTAAATCTCAGTATCATTCTTTCATGGATTTATTAATTACATTTTTACGAAATTGTTCAGTGAAAATGAAAAGGGTTTTGGTACCGGGATTTTGGGGTGCTTAAAGGCAAATGGATCTTGGGTCCTTAAAACCAAAATTTATTTTGTTCTTTTGTTAGAAATATCATCAGGCCTCCAATTATGAAGTATGGTTACTGTGTGTGTGTGTGTGTGTGTGTGTGTGTGTGTGTGTGTATATATATATGTAGGAGTTTGTGTGTAGTTTATCAGTTTTCAGGTTTATGGTATTGTATCTCATGAATGCAATAGTTTTGATTGTCAAAAATATCCTCAATACTTTTTTAAGAAAAGTACAACAAAGTAAATGTATTCAGAAATGCTTTTTTTCTTTCCTTGTATTATCTGTCAGCCACCTTGCCAGTTTGCTGTGCTTAAAAAGGCGACCGAGGGGGACCCGCTGCACACCAAATCTAACAACAATGGGTTCCCATGATGCCTTGAGTTAACAGGAGCACATCAAATGGGAAAACAATGGGAAACGCTGCAATTACTGAGACTGGGGCATTATACATGCAAAATAAATCACCGGTTCTTTCTTTAAATTATGCTCTTATTTTTTCACACCATACCGTTATCAGACAGCCAAAATTGTGGAGTCCATTGTGCTTCTTCAACAGGAATGCCCGTGGGAGGGGTAGGGGATGCTGGGAATTCAGGCGGTGACAAGATGACACTACTCTGATTGCGCTGATGGGAAATTTGGCTCATTACTTGTTAATACCCTGCCAGAGTTGGAAATTGGTGTCCCGCCGCAAGTGTGAAATTAGATTTTTTCGGAAGCCTACGAGCGCGGAAATAATCTCTTAGAGCTAACCCTCGAGCAGATCGAGCCCTAATGTGAAACGGACAAGGGAGCCGGACAGAAGCCCCTCACGTCTTCCCTGTTTCCCCCAGATCCTCAATTGCGTCAACCCTGACAACGAGAACAGCCCCGAAATCCCCGTCAAGGTGCTCAACTGTGATACTATCACCCAGGTGAAGGAGAAGATCCTGGATGCCGTGTACAAGAACATGCCTTACTCACAGAGGCCACGCGCTGTGGACATGGACCTGGGTGAGTCGCTGGTTGTTGGCCGACTGACTGACTGACTACGGGTTTGCAGCGGCAGGCCTGTAGTGTAAGTGTCCACCTAACTGACATCACTTCGAGGCAGAGGCTCGGAGGTGCAGCCAGTCTACGCCGCTTATGTGTGGGCGGTGCTGCGTGCCCCAGGTGAGGGCCAGCAGATGGACATGCAGGCGGGTGGGAGGAACTTCAGTGTTGTCTGAAACGAACCCCCACGCACTGTTTCGCCTTTATTCAAAAGGATCGTCGGTGAAATGTGCAGAAAACAAAAGCGACCCAACCCACACTTTCTCCTCCCTCCTCACCCACCCCCCCATGTCTTTGCAGCACAGCCATGGCTCGTGTGCATCGCCATGACAGACAGTCTGCTCCACCATCACCTAAACTATGCTCTATGAGCTCGCCTCGTGGTGGGCACAGAGCGCAAGGCTGTGTGCCTGGCAGCGCCACAAACTAATAAAGTCCAGCCGGCAGAGGAGAAAATCAATGATCACTCCCTGCAGGGGACCGCACCGGCCTGCCATTTTTCTATCAACATCCTTGTTATCGTTTCATTATTCTTGGGCGAACCGTCAGCCTCTCTACTATCTACCCATCGCCAGAGCTCCTTTCTCAGAGCACACGTGTGTCCCATGGTCTCTCGCGGGGCTTGAGGCGGAGCAGCAAATCGACGACGTGTCCTCCAGTTAGGTGAAGAAAGCCGACAGCTTGCTCACCAGGACCTTGTTCTCGGGCAACATTTAATTAGAATTTACATTGTTTATAAAAGCAGTGCAGAACACAGGGAGGGCTTGTGTGACAGAAGCTGCTGATGCAGCGTCATTTATAAAATGTGTTTGTTTAAGAGTACTTTGGAAGAACATGATGTGTGCTTTGTGTTGACGTTAAGATAAATGGAGCTCCTGCTAACAGCTCGAGACCTCCCCTCGGTTCGCTCAGGCTCTGCACCCCAGCTAGTTCATCCCCTTTGACAATTTTGACAAAGAAATTATCTGTGAATGACAGATACTGGGTCTCATTTATCAGTCATGTGCAGTATAAATTTATGACTGCATAGTGCACATAAACATATGTATTTGATTCATCCAGTTTCCTTTTTGTGTAGGGATAAATGTTATGATTGCACCAGACCAAAAATGCTATATCGACGGAAATTGAATTTTAGCTGTACAATGTAGCTGTGTTTTGCTCTAGTAGTTTGAGAGACATCAATGTGTAAATACATATAATATACTAATCTGATACTGTAACAGCTAGTCACGACCCTGCTAAAATGATTCACAAGGACAAATACTGTATTAATACACAGTTTTGTTAATCTGCAGACCTGCAGGTAAACATAGAGCAAGTACAGTACCACTTGCAGTCTAGGCTGCATGGCAACTAGAGCAGTACTGTCAAGCCAACCACATTGGCATGTATGTAATGAGGTTAATTAAACAATTAATCCAACAGTTCTATCCTTACAAGAAATGCTGCTTTTAGCATTTTAATAAACTTATTAATGTACCCAAACCATTTCCACATAATCGAAGTAGAACCTTTTTACTGAAGCAATTCTTTAGGTTATTTCACAGTGTAGCCAACCGTCTATGGACCATGTGTTGTTTGCATCTGCCTGACAGGAGTCCAATATTGTAGCAGTCTGATGATGTATAAATATCAATGGAAGTTTTAGTTTAAGATTTACTCACTTAGTTGAGATCTACTGATATTGACAAAGAAGCAAGGCACACAGATAGCACATACATATTACTGAAATTGCTTTGTGTTACATCAAACTGTTTTTCTTGTACTTCTGTTGTTTCATCTATGGCTTTGTTTAAGTGCTTGCCGAGAAGTACTGAAATGATCATGTGATAGCTGCTTGCCCATTTGTTCTGCAGTTATAATAACCAAATGTGGAGTTATATCATGGTTCTTGGTAACTGAAAATTTGTATTCTGGACACAGTTGTAACCGAAATCGGTAAATTATCATCATGAACCACCACTAATGGTAGATTACACAATGGACTGGGCACCAACCTATGGCAGGGCACAGACACACACAGTGGGCGCACATGCATGTACTTGTGTTGGCAGTCAACACTAGTTCCAACTCATTCAGCGCCAGTGCTGAGCTCATCTGTGTGAGGGCCTCTTGGCAAAGTCTCACCCATTGCTTTCCCCAATACGCCCTGCAGAGTGGCGCCAAGGGCGGCTGGCACGCGTGGTGCTGCAAGACGAGGACATAACCACCAAGATTGAGAACGACTGGAAGAGGCTGAACACCCTCATGCACTACCAGGTGAGAGGACCCACACCCTGGGTTCGCCAAACTGCCCCGTCCATTTAGTTAAAGCGTCAGCACAGGCCACAGCTATCCTGCTGATAGATCCGTCGTAGAGTAATCATAATAATGCAGTATTACAAGAGAAAGCCATGGATTAAAGACATGCCATTATATTGTCCTTATTCAACTTTTAGCAGCAGGTAGCTGAGAAGTAGAGTGCATTGACTCACAACCTTAAGAGTGCCGGTTAAAGTCCCAGGGGGAACTTGTGCAGTAGTACACTTGAGCAAGGTATTCAACTCGAATTTATTCAGTAAAATATACAGCCATTCAAATGGGTTAAAAATAAGATATTCTGGGTCAATGTGTGAGTTTAGAAAATATATGCATGCGCCAATTTTAGCTCCATTTATATCAGCATTGGATTTTCCTGTTAGCTGAGTACTTTTAACATTAAAATCCTTGTGAGATGCCCGGACTGGAGACGATGTCAACAGATTTTAAAAAGCATTAAACTCATGATGGTGACATTTGCCGTTATGTTATAATGTGTGACACACCGATGCGGTCCTGGTGCTTTTGTGCTCTCAGACTCAGAGAGAAGAGCTGGCAGTTGTTTGTAGCGTGGTCGGAGCCTTGCGAAGCGCTCTCCCTTGAGAGCACAGTAAGACTGAATCTGCAAAGCTGAAGTTGGAGTCGAGCAAAGCTGCCAGTGACCTTGACCCTGCTGGAATCCATAATAGATTTCCTGCCACGCTCCAGAGCTGTCCTTTACCTGTTATTGCAGCAATTAGTCGTGCTTCACTCCACGCTGTGCTCCACTCAGCCTCTCTACAGGTCACAAGTTTACCTGCTGCTTCCTGCTATGTCCCTTTCTGGGACTGAGGGACATAGAGCAGGGCTTTTAGGGCGGGGAGGGTCTGGGTCTCAGAGCTCATGAATCATTCATTGGTGCGGGGACAAGTGTCTGCTGGGGGACCATCAGCCCTCTGTCTGGCTTACTGAGCTATGAAGGGTCACAGAAGCCAGCTAAGGCAGGGGCTTCTCTCAGACACCTGCCTGCAAGTGGACAACAGGGACCATTCCTAGTGGTGACTAGGAATGAGTGCAGCTTCTCCAAGGGCCACTGTGAGCAGTCTTATTTCCCTCCAACTTAGAGCCTGTGTGCTGACTGCCTGACAGCAAGTGCAGCGCTTTTGCATCTTCTGCCCATGGCTGTGACTGTGTGCCAGCCTGTGCCACTGGGGTTCCTGGTTCTGCTTGCCTACCAGGAAAGATATTTTTGTGTGTGTATGTGTGTGTGTGTGTGTGTGTGTTAAAGCAGCCTTTGCATCCGTCGGAAGATCAGAGACGTGTTATCGATCTTGAGCTCATGAGGTCCTGGCGCCAAGTTCCGGGCCTGTTGCAGCTATACTGTGACATCTGGCCAAAGAGCAGCAGAGTAGACAGGACCAGTAAGATGACACCACTGGTGAGACTGGGGCAGTGGGGGGAACTGTCAGTGCAACCAACTTAATACCTGCCTACAAACAGCTTGATGGGAGAAAGATGAGGGGAAGGTGGTAGGAATGAGGAAGGGGAAAGGTGAGAGAGAGCGATCGGGAAGTGAAATATGCAGAGCTAACACAAAAGCTGAAAGCTAGCCGGGGAGTCTGTGACTTCTCACAGGCAGGAAGCAAGGAGCAGAAGGCACCACATTAACATACTTTCCCCAGCAGCCCCAGTAGGTATAGCTGTTATTTATTATAACATATTTAAAACTATCTGTTGAATAGATATGCTAATTTCCACCTTTTTGTCCCCACCCAAAAAAAACACAACTGGACCACTGGTGCATAAGCATTATATCTTAATTCAATCACTTTTGTGATACAGGATGATGATTGAGCGAATCTCAGCAGACATTTATCCTGGTCGCAGGAATAAAGATATGAAATATTGAGTGTTGGACTGGGGCTGATTTTATCTCCCTCTGTTGATTAGTCTCTTGACTTGTCAAGGATTCTTTCATCTTTTTCCTTGGTCTCCTTGCTTGCCTCCCCTCTCCCTTTGTTATCTCCAGAGGTGAGGCTGTTAACCTTGCAGCTGATGAATGGTGTTGGACAGGAATCTGGAGCATCCTAGTGGGGGGGGGGGGTTTCCATAGACCTTAGTGGTAGATTCAATGAATTTCCAATTTCAAGGTTTGACTGGCATGGCAGATAGGCAAGGTAGATTAGAAATTTAAATAAGGTGTGTGTTTTTGTGTTTGTGTCTGTTTACAATTTTGGAGAAGGAGTGCTGTCTAATCTGTTGGGCCACCAGTCTGGTCTTCTTCTTTTAACAGAGCACATGGGTTTGTGTGTGATAATGCAGAAGCTGGTGTTCAGCACACACTAGCTGAGTTTTGTGCAGCTCATGGCAGTGTGGCAGGCATTTTCTATTCCTTTCTCCATGGACTCGTGATGCCTTGCCAGTGCTACCAAAAAGCATCTACTGCCACTTTAAAAAAACATGGAGCAAAACCTACCTCTTCGTGTAAATATTTAATTCTACACGTTGTTTTAAAAAGGACTAGTCTAGTGAAATTCAGCCCTGCGTCCACCTGATGCTGTAACATTACTATCCCCAAGCGAGTCACACTTGAACCAGAGAAGCAGAGCCGATTTCAGGACTTCATGGGTACTGAAGCTTAGCCCAGACTCACGTGCCACAACAGGCTAGAGCGCTGTGTGGAAAAGTGACCTACCTTCAATCATAGGTCAAAGTTTAAAGCTGCACTGTTTGAATGAGGCCCAACACCTTTCACAATGTATTTGTTTTCAAAATACCCTAAAATCTGAAACATACACATCCTTCCCTTATTCACAGCATAAGAAGTCATTTTTCTCCCTAGGGAGTTATATAGACTTCTCAGAACTACAGCGAAGGAACAAGCAGGGTTTTCAACCTGCCCAGAATCAAATAGACTGCAGTCCGAGAATCTGGAAGGATAGACCAAGAATGAACAAAGCCAACATCTGTATGGCCTGCGCTCTAATCTCTAATTCCCATCCTATATAGCGTGTTCAAAAGTCTACTTCAATCAGGCCTTAATAACTGAAACCTGTTATTGTGTGGGGCTGAATGAAAAAAGTATATATAATCCCTAGTCATTTTTCATCCAGGTATAGAAGGACTGCACAGAACACATCACTGCTATCAAGCCCCTTTTGCGCTCAAAAAATAGAGGAGCATTTAGCTGCCTTTTTGAAGCATGTTTACATAGCCCCTGTGCCATTCATAAACCATTCAGCATGTTTTTGTTTACTAACTTTTAGTAACAACTTCTAAATAATTAGCAAGATACCATTTCTTGGTGTGATGGAAAGATTTTCATTAGTTGGCTGATGAATTGTATAGGTGCATAATGGCGGATACACATTTTCTCCGAGCTCATGGCGGCCTAATTACCAGCTTTCTCAACATAACAACTGCTGTGAAGCATACAGTTACATCAGCACAGAGAAGACTAATTCTTGTACACACTACTTTGTTTTATTGTTCAGTCTAACACTGTTCTGTCACGTAAAACAAGTACTTCATCAAATATGCAGCCATCTGTTTATGTAAATAGCTCCTGCGTGTTTTACTGGGAACGTGTGGGCAAGCGCTCTCGGTTGAGCTGTTTGTTACGGGCAGCCGGTTGGCGGGGTCTGTGCCCCGCACTTTCCTGGAACAGGTCCCTGATATCAATAGCACCACAGTGTAGAGAAGTGACACTCCCCTCCCTGCTGCAGCTTTCACATCGCCACGATGTCACGTGCTAATTAAGGCAGCAAGGCTTACGTCAGCCGCTACACCTCAGCTGAATATTTGAGCGCTGGACTGTGATCGGCATTGGCATTAGGAGGATCAAAGGTAGGGAAAATCACATCAGAGCAACTGCTGTTTAATGCCAGACTTATCGACAGCAGAGACAGGCCTTATCGCGCACAGCTGCTATCGGGCCAACTGCGGATTATTCCGGAAGGGCAAAGCCACCTGTCTCAGTCATTTGCAGTTTTATCCAGAGCCATTTTGCCAGTAGCGCAAAAGCAGAGGGGAGTGAGTAGTTAAAGAGAGACAGGCAGGCTTGGAGCAGGAGAGAGTAATTGTCCCTTCTCTGGCTGTGGACAGGCACAGAAGTCTGACAAATGTCTGGATGGGAGAAGCTGCAGTGGGGTTACAGCAAAGTAGTGAGGGGCCAAGCTGACCCACACTGACTGAAGGCAGGTGTTGTCTTCAGGTGTCTCCCCATTGACGCCATTAAAGTCAGCTCTCATGACACAAGGTCAGGCTGCAGCCCCAGTAATGGCTACTAGGGATCAGCAGTAAGGGTGGGAAGGGTCCCATGCCTCATGGGCACCCTGTCATTATCTGAGCAAAGTTTGACCAGTAACCACTATGGGCAGACCCTGTCACAGAAATTCAAATGGAAAAAACAACCTACAGTCACAGATATTTTTTAAATTGTACTTAAGAGACGATAGTTAACAAAGCTCTCTGGGGCACCTTTGATCGGCTTTTCAGTGTTTTCTAACACAAGATGTAGTCAGGCAAAGCTGCCTCTGTTGATTTTGAATAAAAATCCCTTTATTGGACTTGGCATTTGTAATTATACGGAAAGCAAGAAAGATCATCTTGTGTGTTTACCAGTAAAACGCAATGTGTGTTTAATATGAAAACTGATGTCTGTTTGGTTTTGGTGACGCAGAATTGCAGTGAGAATTAGCTGTGACATCTGCCAGCCTAGTCTGGCTTGCCACTTTTGTAACTGGTTTTGTAATGGTCGAGAGACAATTTAAAGCACATCTACTTCAACATGCCACCAGAAACACACACGGTCTCCCCAGACACGAGACAGAGTCGGATGAGCATTTCTCAGCTCTGCTGTGTGTGGCTGCACTAAGACAGCAATATGCAATATGGCCTTTGTACAGTACATTTAGAAGAACGACCCTGGGGAGAAACATAAATAGCAGTGTAAGGGTTTGGATTAGAAAAGGAGGGGGGAAAAAACTAAAAGCATGAACAGTGACAGGAGGAAAGAGGAACGATTCATAATAATGGCTGCTTTTCTCGCGTGTCTCGCTGTGGAGAAATGGGAGCATGGGCCGTTGAGACTCATTGAGTAGAAAAAGCAAATGAGAGGGAGTGAGCGAGACCAGGCAGCCGTGGCAGGGACGGGGCTCCATGTTCGGAGCTTGGTTTTTTTTTTTTTTTTTTTTGGGAAGCTTTTATGTGAAAATCTCAGGTTTACTTCATTCTCTCGGGCAGGATTGAAAATGACCCCCCCCCCCCCACTCTTTTATTTTTCTTCTCTCTCCAGTCTCAGCTGGTAGAGATCACTAAGCAATATCAGAGACAGGCCCGAGAATTCTCTGACAGACAAGATGCAATAACAGTAAAATGGAGGGGCCAGGACTTAGCCAGGGTGGAGCCCCTCCCAGCCACTTTGCTGGGAGAACAAGTTAGTGTTTGGTGCTGGGAAGTGACAATGAGACATCAGGGCTTTGCAGTAGACTTGCCAGTGGGAAGCCCTGCTGAGCACATCTCTCTCTCTCTCTCTCTGTCTCTCCCTCCCTCCCTCCCTCCCTCCCTCCCATGGCTTTGCTGTCTCTGCCCTCAAGTTCTCATTGTTTTTGTAATGACTAGAGAGTGACAAGAATTACAATGAGTGTCATCTGACTCACGGCTGCTTAAACCATCATTTCCATGTGGTACCTCCACAAGATACATCCCAAAGAGCCTCACCACAAACCATTTGTTAAAAGGAGAACATTTCAAAGGATTTAAAGGCACCGTTTAGAGAAACCACGGTCATCCTAATTTTGTTGACTTTCTGCCTCTAATGTCCCTCCTTTGCTGCCACTGACACCTTCATAGTCACATGGTTCATTTTGTGCTGATGATCTGTGCGATCCTTTGAGATTTTTAAGTAATTACATTCTTTTCGATTGTACTTGCAAAATGGAGCCACATTTTTTTTTTTTGTTACTGTTTACATTAGCAGGTACCGAAATGGAACGTAACGTTTACATGAAAAGGACATGTTGGTGATGTGGCTATCATTGTCTGTGTGTGTGGTTTGAACCTTCCAGAGCCTACGGCTAGATGTCCCCCACACAGCATGATGAACAGATGGTGAGGTGAGGTCAATCCTCTCCTTTGCTCTTTCTCCCGCAGGTGTCAGACCGCTGTGTGGTGGCACTGGTGCCCAAGCAGACGTCGTCTTACAACATTCCCCCGTCAGCCAGCATCTCCCGCACCTCCATCAGCAGATACGGTGAGCAGAGCGGCCTTTCCTCTAACAGCAGCACTGCCCATGCAAACAGCTCAGACCGGATTAGACCAAGGCCGGGTTTTTTCCAATGCAGCATCTGACCGTTGTCTCAGTCTCTCGTGTGACAGCACAGAACTACAGCTGCTGCATCTGCAGCCCTTCACATAATAAGCAATCAGATAATGTAAAGATGAACAGCTACTCTGAATCATGAACTGTTCCAACTCCAATTCCAAGGGCACGTTTCCTGTGTTCTCTTTAAACCCAACAGAGCTTATTTTACTTTTATGTAACTTTACCGAGGTTTCAGATGGCCTATGGTGTCTCAGACCCATGGACTCTGTCTAGGTTCTTGGGATGGTGTGTCCTGTTGGTCTGACTTTTCCCTCCAAAGGTGAAACCAAGTGAAAGTCCAACATCCTGCAGATACATTCCAAACAGTTTTCTGTGTGTGTGTGTGTATGTGTATATATATATATACACACACACACATACATATTTTCCCCTGTCATTGCAGCTTTGTTTTTCCTCCTTCCATGCTGTTTGTGCTACAGTTTACTTTGCAGCCCATATCTTGGCTGCCCCAGTGTCAGGGAAGCTACGGAGGCAAGAAGAACGAGAACATGTTGACTTTTTCTTTCCCTGTGAAGAATAATAAAGATAATTCCAACACCGTGCTCAGAGCCAAGCTGTAATGGGCCGACACGCATTACCTCCCTCCTCCAGGCGACACTTAGCAAGCATAGTACAGACCCCCCATCTGGTCCACTCTAAGGCCAGGCAGCGGAGCTGAAGGCAGCCCTGATTGCTAATTATTCAGTGTGAATTATACTTCACGCGAGCAAAAGCTGAAAAGGGAGAGCCGCCAGTTTACTCGCGCTGCAATTGGACGGGAGCTTGGCTGTGACGGTGCCTTGCCTCAGGCACATGGAGACAGCCGCGGCTCGGGTCCACCTCTGGCTCCCGCGTCCTCGTGCGCTCGCGGAATCTGACGCACGACGAACAGGACCCCGGGGGCAACATGCAACGGAGCCTGCTCGCGCCGCAGTAAGACGCTGCTCTGAGCCCCCTCCCATTCACAGAATTTAACAGGAAGAACCATCTCCCCAGGCGATGGCTGCGCCGTCTGAAAGCAGACTATTCTCAAAGGAGAATGTGGTTGATGCCTCCTTACGACCAGCAACCAGCATTCCAGCACGACTTCTGAAGGAAATGTTAAAGTGTTGATTTTTATAGCGCTTCAAATTTAGTTTTGTTGACTGTAATCAGCGTACATTGAGGGGAGAATGTAAGCATGTCCATGTTTTTTAACACGAAGCATTTCTGGAACCTTTCATGTTGAGACACCAGTGAGCTGGGGGGGGGGCTCTGCCGGTATGCGCTGCATATCAAGCAGACTCTCTGCTGGCACAGTCTGCCACACATCTTTTCTGGGGGGGGGGCAGGGGGTGCAGCTGTGCCCAGACGCCCTCTGATTGATCCACATCAGTTTAATGCGTGCCACTTAGCATATCACCTCAATTTTGCTGTGCCCATGCTGCTAGGCAGAGAAGAGGCATCCCGCATGCAATCAAAGCTGCGCGCTGTGCCAGGCACAGCTGCAGCGAGCGCATGGCACAGTGTATCAGCGGGAGCAGCAGCCTCGCACCTGGCTGGTTTTTCAAAGCAGGTTCTGGACCCCAGTTCCACTGCGCCCTCTCCCCTCCCTTCCCTTACCTTCCGCGGTTGAGGTCCGTTTCCCCCGAGACCGCCGTGTTTAAGCGCGGGGAGTCGCAGCCGCACGCACCCGTCCCGCCGTGCCCTCTGTAGGCAGGTGAGGCCACGCCTCAGTGATCCGCACTCCCACAGGGATCCTCTGGCTCTGGGAAAAAGATGCTAATTGGAGTGTGCAAGGAGGAGCTGGCAAAGATTCCTGCTTCTTATCCCAGCAGAGGGCAAGTGAAAGGTGGGGGAGGGGGGGTTACTTGCTTATTAGAAACCTTTTGATGCATTGATTAAGGCTGCAACAGAAACATTTTGCATGTTAGCCGCACAAAGGCAGATGGAAGAATGCATTTATCCATTCTTTTAGACATACACGAGCAGAGACACATCTCACTTCGCATGAGGGATGGTGTTAGGGATGAATTTCTCTGTAAAGGGCACGGGGTCCTGGCTGCCATTGAGTTGGATGTGATGAAATATTACAGACTCCATCTGTTTTGTTGAGAAGTGCCTTGGCTCTCCTGTGTGCGGTTATTTGTTTTTTTTTTTTTCTGATATTACCGTTATTGGGCTCTGCAATTTGCAATTTTCTTATGAGGTGGAACTAATGTGAAATCATTCATGTTTTTCAGTAGGACACAGAGGAGAAGGGAGGTCAAGGGGGTCTCAGCCCTGTAATGAGCACTTGAGGAATGAGTGCAATTACCCAGAGAGCAGGCTGTATTTATGTGCACATGCTTGACTGTGTTTAGCAACAGGGCATGTGGGAGGCACATGGGAGGCTTCTAGAGGCGTATGGGTCTTGACTAGGTAGGGACTTCAAACCATGTGGCAAGACCTGACTCCTCTCTGTTCCACCCTGCAGACTCCTCGTTCCGCTACACGGGTAGCCCGGACAGCCTGCGCTCTCGTGCCCCCATGATCACCCCCGACCTAGAAAGTGGGGTCAAGGTGTGGCACCTGGTCAAGAACCATGAGCACGGGGACCAGAAGGAGGGCGACCGTGGTAGCAAGATGGTGTCCGAGATCTACTTGACCCGCCTGCTCGCCACCAAGGTACCGTCACAGGGGCCGCCATTGATCTGATACACTGAAAAGCTCGATTGAGCTGTCCCAGGAGACTTTCTCCTGCGGAACTTAAGGGTCGGTTTACCCAGGCAGAAGCAGCGTGTAGCAATCAATTGTTGAGATGAAGCTCAGCTGTTTTCGGTTGCTCAGGAAAATCAACCCATATTGTGTCTGGTGTAAACAGTATTACCTTCATGCACAAGTAGGTGGCCCTCAGCATTTGAGGTTGGCATTTGTGTGGGTAGAAGGGATTTGCAGTTCTCCACCTGCCAATGTTAAAAGCTTTGTTGTTTCTATTTATATTTCAGTTTCGTTACAGAGTTGTGCTCCACCCAGTATAGGGTGGTGCCCCCCCACCCCCCACCCCCATCCAGTACCAAAGCCTTACCTGTACCCTTTGACCTTTTTGGCACGCCACAGGGCACGTTGCAAAAGTTTGTGGATGACCTGTTCGAGACGCTCTTCAGTACGGTGCACCGCGGCAGCGCCCTGCCCCTCGCCATCAAGTACATGTTCGACTTCCTGGACGAGCAGGCCGACCGGCACGGGATCCACGACACGGACGTCCGCCACACGTGGAAGAGCAACTGGTGAGGGTCGGCCCTCTCCACACACAGCAAGGAAAAGCACTTTCCGTTTGGTCACGCTGACCTCCTATCACACATTCAAGTAAATGTCATCAGTCCATTTGACTGTGAATGGATTTGATGTGCCTTATTACGCATTCTTCTCCCATTTATTTGCCTGTTTATTAGCATAAAGAAAGCCACGGCAAGTCCCAGCGGTGGTGCATGGCCGTATTGCTTCAGTTTGGAAGCCAGTTTTTCTAGTCATAACTTGGGTTTTTAAAGCGCTGTGTCACGTTCTTCCACCTTTATTGTCCTCCTGCTGGAAAGAGGTGACACACGAGAAGAGCTGAAAGGTGCGTTTGTGGCGCGGGTGACTGACGCCTGCTATTGTGTGTTCTCCGCAGCCTGCCACTGCGCTTTTGGGTGAACGTCATCAAGAACCCACAGTTCGTGTTCGACATTCACAAGAGCAGCATCACGGACGCCTGCCTGTCGGTGGTGGCCCAGACCTTCATGGACTCCTGCTCCACCTCGGAGCACCGCCTGGGCAAGGACTCGCCATCCAACAAGCTCCTGTACGCCAAGGACATCCCCAACTACAAGAGCTGGGTGGAGAGGTGGGCCATTACGACACCCGAATCGAGCAGAGCTTTTGAGCTGCAGCGCTCTCGCCGACGCAGAGCTCTGAAGACAGCAGAGAGACGAGTTAAAGGAGGGCTGTTCAAAGCCTCGTCACGGCGCTCTTAAAGGGACGTCAGTCAGAACCCTTTACTGCCGTCAGTTAGTGATCTCAGACATTGTCACTTTGTGCATTCCAAAGCAATGCTAAACTTTCCATAAACAGGGCGGCAATGGGTGGCTCTAACGACACATTCTCATGTTCATGACCATGAATGGAGACACTCTCTCTTTCAGTTCAGTTTTTATTTATTACCTGTATATAACAGGATGTCCATATGGACTAATGTAATGACCAGCCCATTGGAAAGTTGGTAAATAGGAACTATTAATTTAAGTTAAACACCCACTCTTTTTCAATGACACAGCAGGAAGCTTGTTTAGAAATGTCAATCAATCAGTCATCTTCTATACCACTTCATCCTGTTAAGGGTCACAGGGAGACCTGGAGCCCATCCCACACAGGGCAGGGGACGCCCAGGGCGGAGTGCCAACCCACACACCCAAACACACACTATGGGCAATTTGGACACACCAATCAACCTAACCTGCATGTCTTTGGACTGTGGGAGGAAACCGGAGAACCCAGAGAAAAACCACCAAGCACAGAGAGAACATGCAAACTTCACACACCCAGACCTAAGGCGGGAATTGAACCCCAGGCCTAGAGGTGCAAGGCGACAGTGCCAACCACCACACCACTCTGTTTACAAATGCTGTATATTAAAAGCTTTTTAATACGACTGAGGTAACAGCTGGCCTGTATGAGATGGCTGAGTGCGGCGGTGACTGCTGATGTACTCTCCCAGGTACTATGCGGACATCAGCCGGCTGCCGGCCATCAGCGACCAAGACATGAACGCCTACCTGGCCGAGCAGGCGCGTCTGCACTCCAGTGAGTTCAACATGCTGAGCGCGCTCAATGAGATCTACTCCTACGTCAGCAAGTACAGCCAGGAGGTAAGAGCCGAGCGGTGTTACCTTCTTAGCTCGTCCCAGGTGGTGTAGAGCCTGCACGCATATGAGTGGCACAGAGGAAGGACTACACGCTAAACGTCATTGTTGTCTATATGCTGCAGGACCTGAAATTTTGCCAGCATTGGGGCTTACATTTGTAGTAGTTAAAGCTACTTATATAACCTTGCAGTCAATACTTCAGGCTTAACTTGATCTCATTAATCTATCTGAACATGCCTTCTAAAACAGATTTTTTGCTTGTTTGCTTAGCTGTGATTAAGTAAAAACTAAAGATTAATCCATTATCAGCAGTGTGTCACAGATTTTATTGCTATTTCTGTAGGTCATGAGAGAGAGAGAGAGAGAGAGAGAGAGAGAGAGAGAGAGAGAGAGAGAGAGAGAGAGAGAGAGAGAGAGAG
>JABJVR010047072.1:0-25213 GCA_025773905.1 Chitala chitala
TACACCACATGGGCATATAATACTTCACACTGGGCTGCTGTGAGCAGCAGTTATTGAACTCTTCCTGTTGATGTAGCGCGGCTGGTACGCAATAATGATGGGGGCGTGACACTTACTACTTTCCTCAATAATGAAAAACCCCCTTTGCTATGAAACCACTAAATAAGATATGGTCCATCTAATTAACTTTAGAAGTCCCATAATTAGTTAATTAAGGTCCACCTGATCTGTCTCATGATCAGTATAAATAGACCTGGTCGGCAACACCCCTGAGTCAGCAATGTTACAATTCAAGCAACATGAAGACCAAGGAGCTTCCCAAACAGGTCAGACACAAAGTAGTGGAGAAGTAGAGATGATCAGCATTAAGTTATAAAGAATAGCCCAAACTTTGAACATCCCAGATTACCATTAAATTCCTTGTAACTAAATGGAAAGAATATGGCACCATTGTAAACCTGACCTGTATCTTTTTGGGGAGCCCATGTACTTGAGAAAGTATGACCGCAACACACACCTCTGACGTTTCAACCTTAACAATAACAAGTTTTCCTGGGTTGGGTTGTTTAAGGATGGGGGTGGAACAAAACCTTCATTTCAACTCCAGGAACACTGTGCTCACTGCAGAACAGAAATGTTGTCAGTTGTTGGTTTACTAAATCTGTTAAAATGGTCACCTTTGTATGAATGAACCTATGATAGAAATTGTAAAGCCCAAGAACCTCTGCAATTCCTGTTTGTGGTTCTTTTCATTCTTGTAGAGTTTTCACTTTGTCTGGGCTTATCTGGACACTGACTGGGCTGATGATGTAGCCTAAGAAGGACAAGAAAGTTATGTGATACATTCCTCTTCTTTGATGTAGAGCTGATGCTCCTATAGGTGGGTGCTGCAGGATGAGGTGAACATGTGTCACATGCTAGTGAAACTACGGGAAAATGTCATCTGTGTACATAAGAACAAATGAATACTAAATATCAGAGAACACAATCTTTCATTCACCACTTTCATGGATATGGATTGGGTCATACACATTGTATAAATCTAACTTGGCAAATATTGAGGTGTCACAAAGGTAGTCAAGTGCTGGGGGGATAAATGTCAAGGAATCTCATATCTTTTTGGGAATATTGTTGTGGGCATGATTATCTACGTGTGTGCAGGAGCCACCATCTACTTTTGGTAAAGAAAAAGCTGGAAGTGGTGAGTGATGGCCTTATAATGCCTTGGCAGATGTAGTCTGCCATGGCTTTCTTTTCCAAGTGTGATAAGAGGTACAGTCTCCCCTTTGTGAGGGATGTGCTATCAAGACGATCAACAGCACAATCGATCATACAGATAGTGTGGAAGGAGTTACAATTCTCTTTTTTTTTTTTTTTTTTGGTAAAAACATTCGAGAAGTCATAATAGACAGCAGGCACGTTTTCTATGGATTCTGCCATGGGGCTTTCAATAGAGAATTCCATGAATTCCCCTGTTGTCCAGTCAATGGCTAGATTATGTCACTGTGGCTGTGAATGTTGTAGGACTATAGCATCTACTGCTGATGTTATTACAAAATGAATTGTTTCCTCATGGAGTAGCCCCATAAATATTTTTCTAGGAATGGTCTGTTGGGTAATTCCACCAGAGTCCAGGGTTTTCCCCATCTATAGACATCACACATAGAGACAGACAAAGAGGCTTGGTGGGAACAGCATACCTTGAGACAAATGCAGCATCAAAAAAATTGCCAGCAGTTTCTAAATCAATAACGGCAACATTATTGATAAGTCAGAGAAACAACATTAATGACAGAAATTTCTTGTCATAGGGTGATCTTTAAAAATGTTGACCAGTCTATCTTGAGTTAGGCAGTGCTTAACTTGCCTTGTCACTACTGACAGGCACGAGAAGTGATTTAATGGCTTGTGTCCCTGCTATTCTTCAGTGGACAATGAGCCCCTTACTACCAGGATTAATTTCAGACCTTTGTCCACAGGAGGTCTTCTCAGAGGTTTAGTCTTGAGCTTTGCCGTATTTGCTTTCTCAGGAGCTTGTTGAAGGACATGGATATCTGGATGAACTCATCTAGAGTTGCTATTTCCTCATAAAAGGCTTGTTTAGTAATTTATTTATTTAGCAGACACTTTTATTCAAAGTGACTTACAACATTTGTATTACGTGTATCACAATGGGCTAGCATTGGGTGTCTTGCTTATGGACACACCTGGTGGGTGGACCGGGTTTTGAACAAGGAAACTTTTGCATCCCAGCCGAATGTTCTACCCATTGAGCCACCAGGCCATCAGTTATTTAGCCTGCAAGTCTGGGTACAGGCTGAGGTAGTCCATCATGAGTAATGCAGAATTGTTCCATCCACTGCCCACAGCTAGTGTATGGTTCTGTGAAAGGGAGCACATCAGGATGAGATAATATCACAGGATGCTTTTGATCCATATCCTTTTGTACAGGTTACCCAAGAGGGGCAGCTTCCTCTGACAATGTAACAATGAAAGTATGTGAGCACAACATTGCTCTTTGCAACATTCTTCAGTATCTCCACAGTCTAAGTCATACTCCACAGCAATAGTCAGTAGGGAAATCAGCTGCTCCTGATTCCTCACCAGCTCCAGCAGCTCTGCTGAATTTATACCGAAGACAAGGCATTTGGTCAAAGACGGAGAAAAATATATTTTTAGCACCAGTCTAGAAAACAAAATCGGAAAAAGAGTGTCTTGCTGTCTTTATCTGTGTGCGTGTTTCTCCTGTTCCATTTACCGTCACCTGATTCCGTGTTGCGCATGCTGATCCTCCAGTGTCGAGTGTGTGTCAAGTGAGAGCCTGTAGTGCTAAACAAATGACTCAGTGTTACTTGTTGTCATCTCTGTATCAGCTGTTCTAACAGGAAGCTACCAGTTATTTCTCCCTTGAATAATGTTATGTAAATGCAAACCAGTTGATTCACGGTATAGCTTACAAAAAGGTAAAAAAGTCGTGTAGGCGTCAATTTGTATTAGACCAGACATGTTTTTAAGAGATGACTATGCTTTTTGTGTAACATTAGGTAAAGGTGAAAAACATCACCCAGCTGAATTTATTGAGAAATTGAAAACAAACAAATAAACACACAGACGGACATAGACAAACATTCACACACACTCCTCACAGATGTTTAACATTGGGTAAAAAAACAAGGAACTAAATTCACAGAGAAATAATACTAATTTCAAAGGTGCCGGGCTACAGGTTTATACATGTATAGTATAGTGTTGACAGTGCAATGTATTTCTCACTGGTAGGCTGGTGTAACTGTTTGTTGTGTGTGTGTGTGTGTGTGTGCGTGTTCTCCCACCATGTTTGAGTTTTTCCATCATGCACCCTGTTGTAATGTGCTAATAGGCTGTCGTTAGCTTTATTTCCTCTGATGTAAGTTCGTCTGTGTAATGCTTCTGTCTATTGAGACTGTCCTACTCAGTTGCCCACCTTGCTGAGTGTCTCCCACAGTCCCTCCATGCCCGCCTCAATAGTTGCCCATCCTGTGTCAGTGTTCTGTGTTAACATGTGGCCATACGTATCTCTTCCCACTGTGTTGTTGCGTTGTTGCTGTCCTTTTTTTATTTTTGGATGTTCATTAGCTCTGATCACATAAGTCATTTCAAAAGTCTTTATCATCTCTGATGAACTGTACGGAACAAACATTTTTGGATCACACTGAGCAATTCTGTATGCTACCACAGGAGTCGCTAAAACACCTGCACAAATGACTATGCCCACGCATGATGTGAAGTTTGCATTTCGGTAGGCACATACATTTTTTTAACATAAATACCAACTCATGCACAGGAGCGTCGCACACTTTTTGTTTTTATGTTCACAACTTTTATACATCAGGTCCCTTGAGCCTTTTGTCTCAATATTCAGTTCATCCTAGAGTGATGATCCCTCAAAATGTATACGATACGTTAACAGCTCACATTTGAGCCATTCGCCTGTAAGATATACACTGGTTATTTAGTTCAGTGTTAAATGCACTAGTGTTTCTTATACACACATCACACAACAACCCAGTAAAACATTGTGGAAGGAAAGAAAGAGAGAGGTAGGTTTTTTCTCTCTTGTGTCACAACAGTTGTGTGCTGTGCCTTGGCATGCAGTTTGACTCACTCTCTGCTCTGTTGCCATGGGAACGCAGCTGCAGCACTTGAGGCGAGCTGTTTTGTACACATTCACATTTCTTAGGCATTGCCTGCCCATGTTATGCAGGATAGATATAAATATGTACAATGTCAGCAATGCTATTCCATGACCAGCAGGTCACATGCCTTAATGCCAATCAAAAGTAACAGAAAATTGGCTTCTGGTTTACTTCAAAATGTGCAAAAATGCACATGTGAACTTTCTCTCCATCAAAGAAAGGTTTTATGCAGTTCATGTTGATAAGCTACAGTAAATGCCTATGTTAAATTATGAACAGCCATTGGGAACTACGATGGAGTTGAGAGTTGAGTCGATTTATGTTTCCACTTGCACCTGCACACGATTGGGTTGTTGGTTGTCAGCAGTAAACAACATGTCCTAAACCAAAGGTCTGTGGTCTGCAAGTAAGTGCAAATGAACACAACATAAATACATTAGTGTGATGTGTAATACATTTGGGAGCAAATCTCTACAGCAAACCTCTCTGTAACCTTTGATGAAGTCAGTAGCATGATGGCTGGGTGACATGGTAACCCTGGAAAGTCCAGATGATGCTACTGTATTTGAGCTTGGATTGCAAAGTGGTTTGAGGAAATTTGAGTAAGGCGCTATATAAAAATAAACTGAATTGAAATGAATTGTTTTATCTGTTTACTCAGCAGTGAACATTTATTCTGTCTTCTGTCTGTCCAAACTGTTCTGTAAAAGTATGCCGGAACAGAGACCATAAAGTGGCCTGTTGAACTGTGGATGGGCAGCATAGCTGTCACATTTCATCACATTGGCTGACATGCTTTCTGGGTTGAGTAGAAACAGAGGACTACAAGAAACACCGTAAGTGTTAAAGTCTAATTTGTCAGGGCCGAAACATACAGTATAATCTCTAGTTCTCTACCCAGCCTGTTTCCTCTGAGTAATATTTTCTTGTTTAACTCTTATTTAGTTTCCATCCTAACACAAACTGAATTCAGATGTAAAAGCAACCCAGAGAAATGCAAAGCACTGACTGTGTCATTGACATTTATTCATTTAGCAGACCCTTTGTCCAAAGCGACTTACAATGAATAAGAGTACATGTGCATGTCCTGAATGAGATCAAAGTATCAGAAAATCTAAGTGGACAGTAAGTGCTGTCCTATAATCAAAGAGCACAAGATTAAGCAATTCTCACATAAGTCATACAAGTAAAGGGGAAATATGCAGTCTTGTACAAACAAGAAAAACATATACAAACAAACAGCTTTGCAACAATGGAATAATAAGGAAGCAGAGATGATAAAGGTGAAGTTTCAAGTGCTGAGGTGCTCCCTGAAGAAATGTGTCTTCAGTTGCTTTCAGAACAAGGACAGGGATGATGAAGTCCTCAAAGCAAGAGGCAGCTCATTCCGCAATTTAAGAGGCCAGACATGAGTAGAGCCTAGGTTTACCATTCTTCAGCACGGGTGCAACCAGTCTCCGGCCCAATGGCGGACTGTAGAGAACGGGAGGGGATGTAGCACTTGATTCAGGACCGAAGGTAGCCTGGAGCAGTCCAATTAGTGAACTGAAATGTAAGCATCAGGATGTTGCATTTGATGCGTGCTGGGACCGGAAGCCTGGAAGTGTCATTACTTTCTGTTTAAATTTGGTGTTTTATAGCCTGTCATATAGAGCATGTCCCAATTTCTGACACCTTACAAGTGGACAGAAAGAGTGTACATTACCATTCTACTTAACTTTAGTTCTGTCTATTAGCACTGCCTTAAGAAAAAATATTTAATAATGTGATGGAATTGGTTACCTGTCAACAGTTTCACCTACCTTGCACCCTAAGATGCAATGGCCAGGCCCCATGTATGGATGGATAGATGGATAGTTGGATGACTTCTTATTTGTGAAGTCACAATGTTGATCTTTTGGTGATTGAATGATGCAACCACTGATGAACATGTAAGTCTGTGGTTATTTTGTGGTGGGGGCGTGGAATACTACCTCAGGATTCGCTTCATTTATCAGACATTAATCATAGCAAAAGCATCTGTAGGGTTTAGCAGAATAACCTAAATTAAAGAGCGTGACATACCAGACAGATTCATTATTGCATTAGTTCCATATTACGAGGATATGGAGCCAGTCCAGAATTACTGCTCCTTACCGAGTCAACACGCAAGTTTATTTGAAGTGACATACTTAGTTTGCAGTTTTACACACTGTCAGTTTTAATGGGTAGTTATTTTTACCAAAGAAAAAAAAAACAGGTTAAGCATTGTGTTCATAAGTACAACAACTAGATTCATACATGGTCTCAGTTCTCCAGCTGTGAGGATACCATGTCACCTCTTGCTACACTGGACTGCATGATGTGGATCAAACATAATCTTGATATGCTGCAGAGTGAGTTTAGGTTGAGAACATCCCACAGCTGCAGACCTAGCTGTGCCTGCCTTGTACACATCATGAAGACTTCACCCAAACATAAGTAGGAATAAGGTGAATGTGTACAGTTTCCCTTGGGTTGTGCTTTATTTGTTTTTATACCTTGTGCACAATGTATTGAAATCCAGATCAAGTGTAACACTGAAAAACCAAAGCCTTAATTTAAATGAGAACCAGAATAAGTATGATTTGAAAACAATATATGCCAGGCACAAAAGGGGCAGAGCCTTCAACACTGAAATGTACTGCTGCCTTGTCAGGCAACAATGCTAACACTTATGGTGATATCCAACTGGTTGTGATCACTTGTTCCACACAGGTAAACCCTGTTAGAAATTTTTGCCATACTGCTGGCACTAGGTGGTAGACAAAGCCATGGAACTCTGAAAATGTGCCTGGGGCTGGATGGAGAGTCACAGAGCCAGCGTCCTCCCTTGTGACAGCATACCAGCCCAGGTACATACCTCTCTGTTTCTTTTTTTTGGGTTCACCTGGATATTATCTTAGATCAGCAACCCAAGGTCATTTACCTGGAGCAAACCCTTATCTACAATCAGTTCATGTTATTTGTCTGTGTTAATGTTCACTGTTTAGTTCTACCTTGAAAACAAACGTATTTAAAAAGTTATAATAAACACGGCGTACACCCCAGAATGTAAAAATTTAATGTATATTTTGGTAAAATGCATTTTTTTAAGAAATTGCAGCAAAGAATAATCACATTTGTACATGTACTGCGCTCTCAGATTGACTTGACCTACACGTGACCTATTTGGAAAAACGTCAAAAGGAATTCTTGAAGCTGCAAGGACCATGCGGTCGCTGCTCAGTTTCACATGGCATGTGGGAAAGGATTAGATGAGATGCTTCCAGTGCATCTGTCACAGGCTGGCTTGATAGTTCCAGTGTTCTTAGTAATGAAATGGTTACTATAGACCAGAACATGGTTACAGTAAAACAAATTGAAGAAAAAAACAAATAATAAAAACTGATTCCCTTGTTAGTCGCTGTTATTACCATACTGCTTGCAGTAACATCAGAGAAAAGGCAGTAATCATTTTGTTGGTTTGGAAAAAAGGTTACGAAGGGAGGTTTGTAATAAACTTAGCTGGCCGTAGATACTTGTTGGTACTAAAAAAATGGCTTAAAAGCTACTGGAGACACCTGAGTGAAAGTGCACGACCGTTGCTGTTCATGTGCAGTTTACGTGCCTGGCGTTCAAAAATAAACTGTATACGTCACAGTACGGAATTAAGCCGAAACAAACATGCTATAATATTTATATAATTCATGACTGATTGATATAGAAATAACTGCAGCACAGATTAAGGCCAGGTTATTTTCATTTTCATAGTGATTTACACAGAATTAAAATACTTCCATTTACGAATCAATTACCGTTTCTTCATTTGTTATAAAATGTTATAAAATTTCAGCTCACGCATAATTTTAATGAAGCAAATTTCCGTCGTTTTTCCATAGACATCTTTTACAATTTCTGATCGGTGAACTGTCATGGACCATACCACATTAGTGTGTGCAGCTTGATGCATGCTCTTCCGTACTGGTAATGTGTAAATGCTTTATGTTATAATTAGCCCTTTGCCGATGCAGTAAAACGAAAGCGGGAGTGGCACTCTCCTCAAGTTGGAGTTATTCTCTGTAAAATCACACCCCCATCACTCTGTCCCTCTCCGCCTTGCACAGAACAGCATGACAGCAACGAAACGGCTTATTCCTTCAGTGCAACGGAACTTACGCATATGATGCCAGGGCCATTGTGCCAGGTGGTATTTCTTCATATATATGCTAAAATCTAATCCAACTGCACGAACCGACGTGCGTCTCGGTTCTCGTTTAGGCTGGCAATCTGTTGAAAAGTGAACTGAAGAAGAGGGGACTAGGCAGAGGCAGGCGCCACCTGCCCTCGGTGTTTCCGACACGAAAGTCCAGGCTGTGAAAAATTTTCTCAGCATCAACATCTCAGCGAGCAACGTCCGTGGACACACCATTCACCGCACCTCAGGTTTGTTTTAAAAGATTTTGTTCTCGGGAGAAAGCTTGCAAATAAGCATTTGTATTTGTTTAACTACTTATTTAACAATCGATGGCATGCTTGTAATGTAATTGTTTAACTGAGATTGTTGGTGTATGCACATCATGTGTGTATGTATTGAGAGATTTGTGTATGGGGAGGGAAGCTGTTTACACTGAGAATTATACGGCGGAATGATTTTGATGATTTTGGTGAAAAACACGACACACACGAGGTTTCTTGCCACCATTTACTGCTACAAGAAACCTTATTTAAAATGCAACCCCCAGGTTGCTGTATATAGGAATTTTAACGGGACAATATTAAAACTAGCGTTATTGGTCTCCTGTGTGTTTCTGTGTATGTGTCGATGTAGACACATTAATATGTGTGCGCGTGTGCGTGTTTTTATATGTACGTATTTAGTCTAGTAGAGGAATGGTAATTAAAGATTTTAGCATAATTATTCGGCTTGGATCTCACAAAAGCTGTTATCAGACTGGTTTTTGTTTGAACTGCTTAACCATGTTATAAGACATTGCTAACTTGTGGGTACACATTTTGCAATTTTTTTTTCCAAGTTTTGAGGACGATTTATTATAGACACGTCCAACTGTCTCAGACTACTGCTAACATTCAAAAATGAGCAGAGACATGATGGCTTCTGTTTTAAAGCTGTTCAAAAGAAAAATCCCGTGATGGAAATGATGTGACCTCAGTTTAGTTCAAATATAATGTAAAAAATTAATTCTATGACATAATTGATCAAGCATGACAAAGTTAAAACAAATTAGTGTGTATATATACAGAATAAAATGTAAGAAGTAAACTGTGTAGTGTAGATAAAGATTAGCTTTTTGCAACATGACAATTACAAGTTTTTGCATAATATTTTTAATGCCATATGGAGTCAATTAGAAGACTGTGATTTCAGGTCTTTGTTGGCAGACATGTGGCACCTGAGTGTGACTGTAATAAAAAGCTGAGGTGACAGCCTGTTTGCAGCAGGTGGGTGTGGCCATGCAGGGCACCTCCCACCTATCGCTGAGGTGACAGCTTGTTTGCAGCCAGTGGGTGTGGCCATAGTGGCCACCCCCCACCTGTCACTGAGGTTACAGCCTGTTTGCAGCAGGTGTGTGTGATCATGCTGATCACCTCCCACCTGTCATTTTGGTGGTGGATTTAAATTGTGATTATTTTTCCCCTTGGCATACAATAAACGTGGATGTTGAAAAGTTTTGAAAAGACTTTTACGCTTCATGGAAGTCTGTTTCCATTGTCTTTTGACTGTAGGGTTCAAAGTATTTTATTGACAGCTGGCAGCTGGAATCCATGCAGGATGGGTTCCTGCAGGTGTCCTGCAATTAGACAGTGAGGATTTGATAGAGCGAGTTTATTTGCCTCTGCTCTAGCAACAGGAGCCCCGATCACAGTGGGGAGTTGCTAGTTATTTGCTAGGCTTTGAGCTGACAGCCGGGTGTGAGAAGAGGTGGGACGAATGGATGAGGGGAGATTGATCAGATTTTAAGAATTCTCAGTCTGACATAGACAGCTTAAGAACTGCTGTTTACCCAAAAAGGAAAAGTGAAATACTCTGTCATGGACATTATTACTTAATAGATGCAAGGAGCATATCCAGACTGAAGATTCCTCTTTGTCATCTTGTTCTCTTACATTTTATTTTCATATTGCCCTTGGCAACCTCCCCTGTAGGTCAGGTCATTGCAAGAATGGGAAATCGAATGAAGAGCTGTTGAGCAGAGCACAGCCAGGCCCCCAACTGCATCACGCTCACACGGTGTCACAGTGCTGTCTGTCGTCACGATTGGTATGCTGTGCATGAAGGTGCTTTCAGGCTTTGCCTCCTTGATACCAAGCCTCGCTGTGCCAGAGGCCATCTATCCAAAGCAGACAAGCAGACATTTCTTCAGTAGCTCTACGTATTACATTCTTTCACATGTAATGCTCTTATCAAGCAGGAAGTGTATGCAGAATTAGTGTTGTGTGTACTATGTGCAGTAATTGTAACATAAATGAAACGTTCAGTATGGACTGGTGCTTTTCAGTGTTGCCTGAAGTAAGAGAAACCTAGATTTAGTTTAAGATGTCTTTATGTCTATGAATGTGTTTTATCAACACATTTATAGAAGATTGAAAAAGGCTTTCTTTGTGGGTGGCAGGGGGAGGGGGGATTGGTTGAACAGGTTTACAGAATTTTTAACAGTCTAAACAAAAGGCCTCCTGATTTTACTGACCTTCAAAAAATATTTTATTTATAGTAAATCCCAGTATATTCTACAAACTCTGTGCAAGAGTCAGACAGTAAAGAAAATAAATTAGAAATGATAGAATTCCTGTTCTTTATATCTTACCATGATGTTTAAGTATATACAGTATGAAAAGATTACCTTTATCTATGTGCTTTTGTAAGCCATGTTCACTTTGATGTTCCACCATTTAAACATGGTGTTACTGAGCATGAGATGCTGTTCTCTCACAAGTTCACAAAGGTGCTTCCCATGACAATGAAAAAAGGCCCGAACTCCTCCCCCAGCCTCTGCACACTGGGCACTCAGTAACGGAGTACGAGATTACAGCTACCAAATGCACGGAGCTCTTGTTTTGTGAAGTTTGCTTTCATTTGTATTTTTAAGCAGTAAGTGGAGGTCACTCCTGGAGCTGAAAGTGAGTAGAAAGTAGAGGACAATCGGTGACATGTCACAGCAGGAGGTGGCATGTGGTGGGTCACGGCATTCCCGTGAAGAGTGACAACAGGAACACACTTTGTTCTTTCACACCTAGAGCCTCTTGGTTATTTGAATTACGGTTAATGTAGCTGTCTTTTGTGGTGTAAAACGGGATTAAGGTTTCAATTCATGCAGGTCAATTATGTGTGAGGATTCTGCTCTTTTGTGGCATGCCAGGAGTGCTATTTCAGAACTAATACTTGGAGGCAATGAAACAGGTTTTCTTTGTGTATGTCATTCTTATGTGTCAGTTTTACGGCAGTTGTGTGTTGTTGTGTGTTGTGTCTTTTATGGTTTTACTTCTCATGTACTTAAAACAAATTTGTGCTCCATTAGTGTAAAGAAAGTGCTGAAATTAACTAGGACTGTTTATCCCTGGTCTCTCCTGATCAGATGGTAAATAGTGTCTGATTACACTTGGAGCGGGGAGCTCTTAATTACTCTCATTACAGTAATGAATCAATGGGAAGCTCATGACAATAGGTTGGTTCTTGAAATGGAGCTGAAAGTAAGCAGAAATACCTGTTTGCATGTTGTCTAAAGCAGACGTTTCTGTTTCCTTATTAATGCATTTGTTTTATGGCCTTCTGTCTTGCGTTTCCATTCTTTTCAGTTTGTCTGCAAGTGACCATTGAAACTCAGTACAGCATGTTTTTAGTAAAACATACATGTCTCCAGTTACCATGTCACAACCAGGGCTAATGCAGGCTGGTTTCTATTCTCAGCTGGAGATGTAGTTCATTATAAATGGAATAAAAGCCTGTGAAAGATGTCGCTGGTCGTAATGACACAGGGTAGAGAGTGATAATTAACGATTCACTTTTAATGGCTCCTTGAAACACACATTTTCTACATCTATATGTGCTGGGGGGAAAACTGAGCAAAAGTGCTGCACACCGATCGTCACGTCAACATTTCTGCCATGAGTGAAGAAACAAGTCAGTCAAGGATGAATCCAGCAGACATGCTCTGCTCTGTAAACCCCTGTGAGGAATTTATTTATATACTGCGTAACAGGCTCTTAGTTTTCTGTGGCCTCAAGGAATGCAGTGGAGGTATTAAAGGTACTTTTCAACATATGGTGAATGTGTTTAAGCAGGCTTGTCATGGTCACCTGTAGTATGCCATGAGTCTCCCAGCCCCAGAAGGATGAATCCAGAGTTTATCAGCCTGTGATGTCTGCAAAACAAGTTCAGCACCGTACATATGCTGTCCTTTCTTGTACTATGTTGTCATATTGTATGGATCAGGCTTGGGGGTCTGCCAGTCCCTGTAGCTTATTTTTAGGTGCAATCGGACAGAGTGTATGTGTTCCTTTACAAAGTTTGCCACTTTAATGCCAGACTTAGTGGTTTTATGTTTTAGTCCCATCGTAATGAGAATGAGACCTTAATATCCATGCGCTGATTGATTGTGAAGGCTTGTTACAGCACATGTGTAAATGACAGTTAAAGGTGCAAAGTGACACCAACATGTGAACGGTTGCCATAACAGCTGTGCTGCAAAAGGGGAGAGCGATATGTTTAGAGACAGCGTGTGGGGAGGTACTGATGACACTGCTGATAGTAACACTCGCACTTTGACCGAAGGTACTGCTCTTAGCGGGACTGATGTTTAAAGCGATGCTGCGGCACTGACAGGACTGCTGGCTGTCACTTTGTGGCGATTGTGATGACAAGTGTGTCAAGTGCGACTCTGTGACTCTGCCAGGGACATGGGTGATGTCTGGGGGGTGTAATAAATCTTACTGAGATACAGAGCCAGAGAAAAGCCTAACTTTGATAGGGTGGTAAGTAGGACTGTCAGGAATAGGGTCAAGGATGCTGTAATGTTGACAATAAAAAAAAAAATGGCTCATATAGTCAGTTCTACTTTACAGTTTTTAATGGGTTACTAGGTTACTGCTTAAGGAACCTAGGTATTAAATGGGTTATTTTGTGGTTAATAAAAGAATCTTCTTGACGTGTTAATGTTCTTGCACAAAAGTAGACTTCCACTGAATACACATCACATGACCCTCAAGCTGGTCCTACACACACAAATAGTTTTAAAGGGTTGCCTGCAAATGGACCCATCAGCTGCACTGCACAGCGAATGAGTTCTGCACATTACACGTTACAGTGCTACATCCTGTTATGTCAAGCATGTTTGCAAAAAGCCCAGACTGCTTCAGTAAAAATATATACCTGTGTATGTGATTTGTGTAAATATGTAAATTTGAAGCTGTTCAAATCATTATAGATGCAAGATTTGCTGAGCAGGTAGTATTTTGACTTGTAAATATTTGGGTGATTTAGACCACTTGAAGTAAGATTTGAAATTGAAGACTTCAGCTGGAACAGGATGCTTTGTTTATTTGTGCCATTATTGCATATTACATTATTAAAATAAGTACTGCCTATTCAACAACAGCAACAACAACAACAATAATAATAATAATTAATAATTTATATGAATATACTTATGAATTTTGTCCCTGCTAACATCTCCTTCATGTTATGAAGCCTTTGGCTTCTTGTTCCGTGCAGTCTTTTAGGAGTCTGTCTGCTGGATTCCCATCTGCTCATGGTGAAGGGGAGGAGCTGTTTGTTCGAGTGTGGTCTGTTGGTGAGAGGTGTTGCTCTGCTAACTGCTCACTACTGAGAGAGTCTGTGCCTCTTGAGGAAGACAATGGATGCTGTACATTCATGGTCTTGGCCCCTCCCTACTTCTGTGATGTACATCATTATCAGATATGGGAGACTTAGCCACTGCTTTGCCTGATTCAGTCTACTCCTGCACTTGACATGCATGTATGGTCTCAGTGCAACCCCCAAAACAATTTTATACACTCTTTGAAATTGAGAGTTAAAAGAAAATAACTATGGTGACAAATGTAAAAATAACATCCTTCTGAAATAGCTTATTTTATCTGTTGATCTTCTATTAATATTTGATTACTTTGAAAAATCCTCACACCACTTTGTCAAATTTCTTTTGAAAGATGTTGAGATTACAAGTTATATTGTTAGGTTGCACAATAGTTAATTTTCGATTTTATTAATTTCCTACAAACTATTCAGTGGTAGCAGCGCCACTTCCTGTTAAGGAAGACTGCAGTTCTTAGCAACCAACCATTTCAATAGGCCCATCCTCTACCTTACTACTAGTGAAAGCACTAGCCGTGACAGATATATTAAGATGTTAACTTCCTCACTTGTCCGTTTTCCTGCCCCAGTTTCTAAATTCCCTTTCACTTTCAGGACCATGGAAATCTGCCTCACAGAGGGATGCTTCCCTCCACAAGTTCAAATTTAACTTCCAGACAGCTGGAACTCTTTGTCATGCTTTATCAGTCATGACGGGTTGACTAATACTTTCAGATTACATTTAAAGTTATTGCTTGATGTTACATGTGAAATGTTTGCCCCACACTGCCCACCATATAACAGCAAAGGTCCAGAGCAAAATAAAATAATGCATCCATCATCGTAACCGCTTATTCCTGGCGAAAGTCACGGGGAAACCTGGAGCATTAGCAACAAGTTATCAAGATAACCCAAAAGTTAGTTTGCAGGGGAGGTTCAACACAGTCGCTAACAACATATTTGAATGGTGTACCAATCACAGGCCTTTGTGGATAGTGGCAGTTGTTTCTTAAATTTTATGGCATATTACAAGATCTGTGTGAAATTTTAATGTTCTTAACTAATGAAAATAAAGTTCTAGAATCAGACAAATTAATATTTGTCTCCCAATGTTTAGTTTGTGCTCGAATGAAGGCACAAGCAGGGAAAGCAGCGACAAAGACGACTGACATTGTTGGGGTTCAGCAGGAAATCTTCCCACCAGCTATATTATTCCCCAGTATGAAGTCCACCCCTGTCATATTTGAGTTTTTTAAGTAATCCAGCCTTAAACAAACCCCTAACTAAATTTGACTTTATGTAACTCAACCGGTATAGGCTACATCTCTAGTCCCTTCATTAAAATTTGAGTTTTGCACAAAGATTTGTCTGAGAAAGGTAACAGCAATGACAATGACAAAGACTGTGATGCATCAGTATCTCTTAAAACACAGACTACTAGTTGATCCTTAGGTTCTCCTCCTGACAAAAAGGTTTAAAGGTTCATCCATAACTTCCAAATCCTTTGAAAATGTATCTGATTTAGTCACTACAAACACAAATGGTTTTCCCTGAGTCAAGTTTTTGTCTGGCTTCTTTTTAACTTTTTTGACAATTTGCAAAAATACTTGACTTTTTGATGATAAAAACAGTCCTTCTATTCTTTGGTAGTGGATTAGGGAGATGAAATTATTGTAGGGATTTAGAAAGAGTAGAGAGTTTGTCACTCCGAGTCGGCACAAACACGTTCTTCTGCATGAGTAAACACTCATTTGCTGACACATCTGCGTGTGACACTAACATAACCTTATGTTCATTTAAATGCATAACTATCCATTCCGACCAACAAGGCTTGAAGTCCTCCAACAATATCAATTCTGTTAGAGCTTGGAAATCAGTCATCTTGCTAACAGCACACCACTTATCAAACAAGGCATCCTTTTCCTGCACAAAGTCAACATTCATCTAAGTAGGAGATTTCTGATGTGTCCTAAAATGCTGATGATAAGCCTCTGGTACTCAAATGCATGCAACTCAGCAGCTGTCATTGTCTCATAATGTCACTTGTCTTTTAAAGATAGAGCTGAAACAACTTCTTGTGCTTTTCCACAAGCTTACATTGTGTTAACAGAGACCACATGTCTTTTGGCCACTGTAAAGACATTACAATGCGTTCAAATGAACTAAAATAAGTATCAACCTCCGTTTCTCAAAAAGGGGAAAGTAGCACTATATTTTTACGTCAAATAGTTTAATAGAACCAAATTAATTTTGCACACGTAATGGCAAACTATACTCTCTGTCTTTCAATTCCTTAGAGGGAGATTCCATGGGGATTTCTGGCTGCAAATAGGTGTGGGCTTTTGCATGACTCAATTCCAATTGTTGCAAACGAACCTTAGTATATGCCTCAATTTGTAGGCTGTGGACTGTAAGTTTCAATTCAAATTCCACCTCCAGCTGAAGTTGTGCCAGACACAATTTTAAACAGGCCTCTGACATAGAGCTTACCTGCCTTGGAGTGAATGCCGCAAACCTGGGCAAGGTGTGTGCTTAGCTTCATCCTCTGCCTTGGCTGCCGCACCACCAGTCCTAGGAATGAGTTGCACCTCCACCGATGGTACAATAGGCTGTCATGTCACACCAGCTAGGGTCTTCCCTGCTGACTGAGGAGTTTCAACTTCACTCTCATGCCATGTCTTCCTAGCATGCTCGACCTGAACTGACCCAGTGTTGACTAATTACATTTTATCCACTAAGACAAAACAACTGATTTTATCAAACACGTCATTCACATACAGGACACAGACACTCCATAATGCTTGGCAATGGCAAATAAATCATCTTTCCGGCACTTTTCCAACATGTCATATGAGGGATTTGCCACGAACTCCGCAATCACAAAGGAAGCCGTGGTCTTAGCATGACTCAGTAAACACTATAGCAAACTCAACTCTGCTGCTACACTCCACATGCACTCACGCAGTTCTCCACCAGAATGGCTCCTGGATGAGCCAACGTTTGTAAGAAGATGGTAATATGTAACAATGGCAGAAACTGTAGCATGGAGCAGACAAGAATGAAAGCTGAATTTTAGTGGTAAAAACGTGTTTAGGTTATATTTAAAAGTTAATACAAAGTGATAGGCAAACAATAGTACAAACAAGCAAACAAAGAGGAAGGGACGATGGGGTGAAATTTAAGCCAAAGTAAATAAATAAACAAAACAATATAGAAAAAAATATTCAGAACATACAGTATATATATGCAGTATATATATATGATCAGGTCAGGATGGCTATATATATATATATATATATATATATATATAGTGAAATTAATGATCACCACCAAAAATAGCAATCCTGACCTGCAGACAGGAGCATATCTTCTTGTAATGTTTGTTTGTGAAGCATTTCTATTAGCAGAGCCCATGTGCAGTTAAATGCTTCATAACACTTTATACCAGTAAGGGGAAGTTTAATTTCCACAATGAGAAAATAAATGCTCTTACTCAGAAGTGTTATTTAGAGTTAGAGCTCTATAAGTCATCCACAATTAAGGGTTTTTTTCCATATGGTTAATCAATACATTTTCATACTGTATAGGCAAAGAGGAGGGATCACTAGTTAACCATGTCATATGATGCTTCTCAGGCAGTGAGAACAGATTTTGTGATGGAGCAGCCTGCATCAGAGACCAGGCAGTGAAATGCTACCTGAGTTTTAGTACAAATTGATAGAACTGAGAGGCTGGTCTTGAGCAGTCAAAGGAATGGCCAGATGGAGAGGTCAAAAGGGGGCTATGGGCTTTAACTGAGGTAGGGAGGAGCTAAGGGGAAGGAGTGGGCATGACAAATGAAATATTTTAGCACCTGACAAAGACTGGGTCTGTGCTAAATGATATGTCCTGCAGGGAAGGAGTGGGACTATGCACTGATCAGCCCACCAGGAAATGCCTAGTATGCCGGATTACCAGTCCCCCTCTGACATCCTGACACTCTGAATAGTGAAAAATTTTCCTCTCCTCCAGAAATTGTTGGTGTGAAGGTCTCCTGAACTCGTTAGCTGTAACAGTGTAGAGTGGTTATGTCGCGCATTCCTTTTTTTTTTTTAATCTGGAGTTCACATTTACCATACCATAGGCCAACAGTGAGCCAAGCAGGAAATAAGGTGTGTCTTGGACTAGATGTGGTAACTGAACAGATATCCAATACTTTCAAGTAAGAGTTTTGTGTCAGTTGGACAACATAGATTGCCGTATGCCAAATTGACCACAAAATTACATGAAGCCGTTATAATTAAAGACTGAGTTACTTTATGCAGATGGTTTCCTTCTAACCGATGCCTCAGAGGACACTCTGATGTCTTGCTCATTTACAGTGGGATGTTGTAGGGCTACACTTGAGTGTAAGTGCCTTTTGCACATGAGCAGTGTCTCTTCATGGAGCTGAAGTCCTGTATACTGATGTCCATTGTACCTACTACTTGGCCACTGAAGGTGTCATTACCATCTTCAGACTCCACCTGTAAGCATTTTCTATAACATTACAGATCTCTGCCTTTGCACTATGGACAGCAAGAGGTTAAAATATATGTACGTTCCTGAACTGACAGTTCAGTGCCTGCCTGCTAATTACTGCGAACCAGCTATGTGTGTTAAAACAAGGGGGCGCATTAGTGGGGACGCTGGAGTACGTGACGGCAGCTGTACTGAGGAGACAGCCGAGCGCTGCAGTATGGCATGATGTAGCAGCTCAGCTCGGCTCAGCTCAGTGTTCTGGCACTGCTACTGGAGAGCGAGGAGCTGCGGAGGCGTGTGCAGGAGATGAGAGACGTGAGTAGGAAGCAGGAGCGCTCGTATGGAATGATATAGGGGGTGCATCGTGAGCGTGTGGGCGAAGGGGGAGCCAGATGAGGAACACTGCGTGAGGTGGTTGGACAGAGTCAGGCTGGGGGGAGGACATCTCCTGACTCACCAGCTCAAGAGCACATCCTGAGGTGCCGTGGCCCTTGGCAGGACGAGAACCGGTAATAAAGGGAAGCAGAGATGTCTGTCAGCAGCGCAGTGGTGAGCGAGCACTGTCAGAGTCAGCCTTGAGGGGAAGGAGGAAGAGATGGACATGGAGCGGCAGCAAGAAAAATAGAGAGAGAGAGAGAGAGAGAGAGAGAGAGTGAGAATTCCTTAAGGTATGGAGTGAGTCATTGTAATTGTGTTGAAAATGCAGGCAGCTCTTTGCAGTTTCCTTCATATGAAAACAATGGGGATATGGCATACTCAGGAATGGTACTGTTTGTAATATGGAAGGCCTCCGCACGAGGCACAGACCAAAGCTCTGTGTCTGCGGTACAGCACGCTCACAGGAACATTACATCAAATGATAGACACAATATACAGTACATGTAAGGTAGCCATGGTATTACAATAATAAGAAATTACAGAAATTACAAAGATGTGAAAAGTTTAACATAAATGTAACGTGAAACCAATTGACATGTTACAGCTCCATCTGTAGAAGAGGAAAGTGTTACCATTGGCTTCTGTATTCAAAATATGGGTTTCATGGTTTCAGGCTTTCTGTGTTTGATGTGGAATGGTGAGTGAACTGATAAACCAGCAACCTCTGCCATAACTGTCCAACACATGTAATACAAGAACAGATGTTTGCCACTAAGGGCATTATAGTTTAAGAAAGCGTGTGACATTGACTTTACGATGGAACAACGGATATTTGTTTCATAAGGGTCCACCACCACCACCACCACCACCATCATCACCATTACCATCATCATCACCATCATCACCATTACCATCATCATTACCATCATCATCACCATCATCATCACCATCATCATCTGGGCTGATCATGCATTCACCACGCTGCATTTACATGCGACATACGCATGTAGTTGTGATGCAGTCTTGAATCCAGCACTTTGTAAATAACTTTCCCTTAGCCTCTCCACCTCTATTTTTACCCCATTTGCAAAATAAATGGTGGAAGCTGATAGGGACTAGATGGGCCTATCTCCAGAAATGAAGTACTGACATTGTTTGCTACCCAAAACAGCTAGCAACTGAATCTTTCTAAAAGTGTTTTCCTGATTAATGTGAGTGATTGTAGTTATGGTAACAACACTGAAGTACATATCAACATGCAGGCTTTACTGGGACCCTGTCATTATTTTCAGTACACAAAAGTGTTTTATACCTATTTGTCACTGTTGTAAAACCAGTTGTGGAATACTGATGGAGCACACGCAAGATTACTCTGTTTGTTCTGGTAAATCTGATATGTTGGTACATACTAATTTATACTCCTCCCACTTTTTATCATTCTATTTCATTTAAAATAAAGCTGTAGTGTTGGCAGACACTACTTGTCTGTGCACATCTCCAACTCCTGTTTAATGCATTTGTATTGAGCTCCTTCTCAGAACAGCTTTCATTAATAGTACATGAGAAATGGATAATCTTGTCGCATTCAATTTCATTGTGTATTTGTCGGTTATGTACTGCTAATCTCATCCACAGGACAAAACTGTGGAAGGAAAAATACCAGTGATCAGAAAGTGCACATTTTGTGGTTGTTCAGGAGGCTAAGGCAGACAATATTATGACATGTGGCCAGTAAATGTAAGTGGTCCAAGCTAGGATTCTCATCACACACCCCTCTGCCAAAGTGTTCTTCAAACTGTAACTTAGTCAGTCAACTTTACAGGACAATTAAACTAATAAGGGCTTAAGTTTGGCAAATCACACAGTCTAATTATTTAGATTGATGAACACTGCATACTGCGTATGTAAAATAGATAAATTAATAGACAACAGGTTTGTCCTGGCACTGAACAAATTATTGGAACAGTCCAAGTGTGATGATGCATGGTATCTTCTAACATCTCTCATAACCAGCACTTGTTAAGTCTGCTAACAGTAAACAACACAGAAACACACAGACAGATGCAGGCTGAGGTACACATGGTGACGGATGCGATGGGAGTAAATACCCCCATTACAGTGATGGCTGGGTCATTTAGCTCCAGGAGTATGAGAGGTGAGGGAGATGAGAGGATAGAAGCGGCATAATTACATGCAGATGAGTGTAAGTGAACAGCTATATTTATTAATGGGGATTAAGATATACAAATACAGTCACACATGCCTTTCCATGCGGGAGCTCGTATGAACACCTTCTGTCACGTGCAGCTCTCTCTGTGGGTTGGCTCTTTATTAATTCCAGTCCAGTGTGCCTTTGTTGACAACAGGAAACAGTGCCTTAGCCCTGAAAGATGGAATCTAGTGCCTCCATTAAGGTGAGGCCAAAAAGATGCATTTAAATTACATGCATACCCATACACACACATACACACACACACACACACAAACACACATACCCATACACACACACACACATACACACACACACACACGCAAACACACACACGCAAACACACACACACACATACCCATGCACACACGCACACACACACACACACACACACACCATATAGCTTCTTCCTTAAAGCCTAGCTCTATTTGAGGATCTCTGCTCAGAGGTGAAGGTGAGAAGGGGCCTCCTGATAAAGTATTCCACTCAGTGAGAAGAGTGTGAAAGGTCAGAGTAAGCGTGTGCAGCATCACGTACAACTCAAGGACTTTGTCAGCGTGCACTTATGAAACACTATTAGAATCATTATATTACTCTAGTGACACTTACTTTCTAGCACAGAGAGAAAAACATGCTTTCTCCATTCAGACACAAGGTGTCTACACACACATTATGCTTTGATGTTACATGGGGATTAGAGGTATCTTCCTTATCAAAATTTACCAAACTTAAATTGCCTTCTGGGCTGTGGGACACAGCCTGTCATGCTGCAATTAAGGGACTAGTGCTGTGCCAAGAGACAGAGGTGTTCAGCAGTGCAGAGCGTGGCTAGTCTCAGAGAAGGCAGAAATAGACGTCCCCTGAATTACCAGCTCTGAATGCAGGAATAAAGTGAACTGTAGAAAACTGCACGTGAGTAAATGAAATGTGTCTGCAGCAAACCATTGTAGCCTCATTCCAGTTACAGTTTAGATCATTTAACCTCTGGAGCAGTTTATGAATGGGCTGTCAGAGGCCAAAAATGCATAATTAGTTGAAGGTACACTTAAGCGAGACACGGCGACATACAGGAGGTGTTCACTGCTTGCCTGGCCTATACCCTTAACGGGCAGCAGTGTGACAAAGGCTGCCTTGTTCCCTTGGAAATTATATTCTGCTGAAATTCAACAAGTGCCTTTAGGTACTTTTATGAATATGTGCTGTATTTGTCTCAACAGTGAGGTCTTTAGTAATGCAGACATTTTTTATTGTGTTCCTTTATGTTGCTTTGCGAATGACTCCTTGCTCTCCAGCTTGCGGTTTCTACCTGATTAGCACACACTATTCTTATCTAGCCAGCTGAATGACCTCTGTTATGCTTACAATTTATGGCGTACTGAAGCATGCCTTTGTGAGATGCGGACGGACATTAACTTCTCTAATTAACTGTTACTCAGTGTCACAGCCTGTCTGGGGCTGCTGCAGGAGCTGTTAATTGGCTCTGAGGGAGTCAAGCTTGGAGTCGAAGTTTCAAGGGCTTTAACATTTGTGAATGTGACAGGTTGTGAATGGGGGGTCCAATAGTTGCAGCCTTGCCTTGCTTCTGTTACCACATGGTCAAAGGTGTATAGCTTAGTAATTAGCTGGTCTGTGCTTTTTCTTCTGGGTACCAGTGCTGTGGCGTCTGGTCCATCCCACACACAATTAACATGCACATAGTGCCTGGCTCAGTATTTGCGTTACTCAAACCACCTGGGGGAGGAGCTTAGCCAAACACACTCAGATTCCTTTATATTCTTTTCAGTGTCTTGTAGCATATGAAGCAAAGCAGGTTTGTGAATGAAGTTCTTCTGTTACATTTTTTCGATTCGCTGAGAAGTTAGATTAACGATCAGGTCTGCCGCACAATAAAACACAAGCAATTGAATGTCTACATGGCACATGTGAGGGAGAATTGCGGCTCCTTATATGGAATTCAAGGGGAGCTCAGTAAAGCGCACTGAGAGACAATCTGCTCACTTCAGAGGGTTGCTGCCCTCAGCATCCATTGCTACGCCTTGACAGCTGACGTGTCATCTCTTTAAATCGGAAGACAGAGGAAAACATTTGCTTGCTTCACAGCCCTTTGTGCTAATCCAGTGTGAAAGGCATATCACATATTTTGTGGGATCCTAATTTTACTGAGCCATTTCGGTAGGTTTTTAATCACACAGTCACATTGGAGGCCTGTCTTTGTGTGAATGTGTCTAAAGTAGGAACACTGTATCGAGGCTCCATTTTTTGTCACATTAATACATAAACTCCTGCAGTCATGACCAAAGCTTGCCATTGAAATGACCCTCCTTTTATAATGAAAGTTGCAAAAATTAGGCCTACATATGATGTAATGCCTGCATGTGCTTACATCATTGCATTTACATCACGCATGCACAACCGTTGCCAATGTTGGATTTTTACTCTACTTTAATTCCCTATTCTATCATTTTTCTGTTGTTTTTCACTACTACTTATGATATGTGGAAAACAGTTTTGGTTTGTGAACTCATTCACTGAATTTCATTTGAAGCTCATAACAACTGTGAACTCATCATCTGTTGTGTTAACGACCATTCTAAAGCTGATGTAACTGAACAGCGGTAATTAGATAAAGCAGCATGCGGTAAGGGAAATTGTGCATGAAGATCCTGAGTGTTCCCTGCATGGAGCCCGTGCCTGGATGAGACAGTGGAAGAAAGACTGTGAGCACAGGGATAAGATAAGTCACTTGGCATGTAGAGCACCTTTACACTGGCTTACCAGCATGGCTCCTTTAAATCCCTGAAAATCTGAATTACAGCATCAACAGTTTGCAGTAGTGAGCTGACCCAGAGTAAACACAGCTGCGTGTCTCTGTCCCAGAGGACACACTTCTGAGGAGCATCTAGTGGGGCTAACGCTGAGCATCTAGTAGGGCTAACCCATTTGACCACAAAAACAGCATCAATTAACAAGGCAAAAAAGTGCTCAGAATTTCTATTTTCATGAATATTGAAACACACCTAGACACACACGCAAAAACGCACGCTCACACAACTAAACACAAAGTGCACGACTTTCCCATGATTTAGCAATCAAAATGAAAAACTAAATGCATTATTAACAAAGTAACTTCGGTGATGAATTACATGGAAATTTTTACTGCACCACTTTGTTAAAAAAAAGAAAAAATATATATTTATAATTTATAATTGCAATGCAGACAGAACCCTGGAAAACATAGTGTGCAAAATATGTAAATTAGTGTCTTATTCCTACTCATGGAGAATGTCAGCCCCCATCCAGAGCATTCAGGTCATGTGTTGTGAATAGCTTGGTGGTCATGTGCCTTTGAAGCAGTGATACGATATTGAGCAGAAAAGCCCAGAACTTGTCTGCTCTGTCAGGTGGAATTACTGATTATGCACACTTTACCTTCTGCGTTTGGTCACTTCCTTCTACACGAGGAAGCACATTAGGATGACAATACAACTATGTCATGTATGATATAACCTTTAGTGAGGGATTCTGCAGCAGTACACAGCAGTACACACTGTGCTTGTGGGCCCAGAACACACGGCAGTGGCCCATCCATGCAAACTGGTGGATCTCTATATTTAGTTTGAGATATAGGCTGTATGAGCAAAAAACACTCACACAGAGATGTGTTCAGTGTGCTGTGTTCAGTGTTCTTGTAGGGGAAGCAAAGTTAAGCTGCAGCTCAGGTGTACCAGAGATTTGACAACCTTTTATCTAACATGGCTCTTCATAAGAAAAGCAGAATGGGCAAAAATGATACTTTTCAAACAACAAGATGTCAGTCATGCAAGCTTCCAGAGCCCAATGAAGGGTGTGCCATGACATTCAAATCACCTATCATGTCCTGCTTTGGCTACTTTTAGAACTTCAAGATACATGTGTTTGGGAAAAAAGTTTATGATTATGGTGCATGAAAGGCTTTTGGAATAAGTAGACAAAGTAGTGAAGGTAATGGGAAAGGCTTTGAAACATTGGCCACGTTAATGACTCCATTTGCATTTCAGAACTTCTTTACAGCTGAGTTGTGCACTGGTCTCCACTGCTCCGATATATATGAGCCGAGTTGTGCACTGGTCTCCACTGCTCCGATAT
>JABJVR010047073.1:0-29125 GCA_025773905.1 Chitala chitala
ACACGGCATTGCTTTTAATGGCCACAAGAGGGCAGAAATTGCTCAGTTTATGATTAGTAATATGCAACCGTATGGGTTTTTATAATTATATAAAAAGTCAATGTTTAATTGATATTAGGATTCAATTAAATGCATAAATAAGCTGAAGCAAAAGCCTGCACCCACTGAGGTTCCACAGGACCATGGTTGGCTGCCCCTGGTATATACCAGTTGTGCAGGGTTGGGCTTCCATCCAGGGTATAGCCTGTTTTATACCCTTTTATACCTGGCATAGACTCCAAGCCCCAGATATCCTGAGTTACATAAGGGTGTTTCAAAAACTTTATGATTAAATTACACTCGCTTCAGTTGCAATTATTTTTATATAGCACTTTTCACAAAAAGTCCCACAGCATTTTACAGGAGTGGGTGTACTGAACAATACACAGGTGAGGTTAAAGCCAGGCTATTATTCTGACCTTACAGCAATGAAATGCAATGGATAGAGGGAAGTAAGATGTTTTAAATAAGCCTTTGTATTGAAAAAGAATTTCAGTTTCTTTGCTCACGCAGCCTGTGGTTGACTCAGCTTTCAAACTTTGTTCTTCAGTGTTGGGCGTGCCTGTATGCTGCAGTCCCAGAGCAGCACTCTGCAGTAAAAGTGGAACATGCTGTATGGAGCAGCATGCCTGGGATGAGGGGGGATATGAGCACGACTTGGACTAGAAGTCAGTTGGCCATAAAGGACGTGGGTGGGGATACTCCACAGGCATCTGAGACAGTGGACACAAGACAACTGACCTGCTGACCTTGGAGCAAAACCATGCTGGCCAGTTGTGCCTGAGCTTGAACTTCACAATGAGAAAAATGGTGCAGCGCCCCTGGTGCATATAGGTCACCCATCCTTCACTGCGTCAAGCACACAAGTGGTCAGGGTCACACACTTATTGGGGTTACATGTGTGCAGGGGTCACATGCATAACAGGTCATGTGTGCTGGGGGCACAAGAACAAGTAAGCATAACAAAGTACTGGAGCGCTGGAGGTGGGGGTGTGACCACTTCCTGTTTCTGTACCTCTGTCTGGATGCATTTAGTTATTAAGATGTTATGGAATTTCACAATACCATGGCTGCAGGTGAGAGGTTGTCAGGAAAAATGATGTCAATAATGATTCAGTTCAGTTAATGAATAATTTTACATTAGCATTTGATAACTGCAAAACATGCATTGGTGCAATAGGTCCGATACAGTCAGTTAACCCCAGATGCACCATTATGAGATGTTTAATTTGTCCTTGATGGGAAATTAATGATAAACCAGGAAGACTGAACTAATGTAATATGACAGGCTGCTTTGCAGATCTGTTCACCTGTGACTCACAGAGCTAGCGGGTGAGCAAAGAGTTGTAAGTTTATGACAGGAATGTGCATATTCTGTGTTCTTACACAGGCTGCTATGGCTGTGGTTCTGCTAAGTAAATTTCCACATCTATGTTCCATAACATTATACCTTGATGAAGGCCAGGCTGTTTTAGGATGGCAATGAGTGGCTTTATCTTTAACCTTAATCATCTGCCTGCTGTTAATTCTGTATTATCTGTAATTTCTTTCTGTAAACTGCTTTGAGACAACTTGCTATAAAAGGCACTATATTCAAATAAATTTTAGTTGAGCGTTATAAAAAAAAGGGTGGCACAGTGGTTAGCACTGTCGCCTCGTACCTCCGGGCCTGGGGCTCAATCCCTGCCCTACGTCTGTGTGTGTGTGGAGTTTGCATGTTCTCCCTGTGCTTGGTGGGTTTTCTCCGGGTTCTGCAGTTTCCTCCCACAGTCCAGAGACGTGCTGGTTAGGTTGATTACTGTCTCCAAATTGTTTGTGTGTGTGCATGCGCGCCCTGCACTGGGTTGGTGCCCTGCCCTGGGTGTTCCCTGCTCTGCTCCCTATGTGTGTTCTGGGATGGGCTCCAGGCTTCCCCAAGACCCTTAACAGGATTAAGTGGTATAGAAGATGACTGACTGACTGTTATAGAAAAATCCACACACACTAAAAATGCGTTGTCTAAAAATACAGTATAAGTATGAATACAAAGAGTCTAATTAAATGTTTTTGGTTTTTTCAACAAAGAAACCTCTACCTGTAATGGTTCTATCTGCGAGAGTGGTGCAACCCAGATGGTTGTCTGCTCTCATCTCTTGGAATGTCCTCTTCCTGCTCAGCAACCCTGGAGGATTTTTTGCAAGCCTGGTCAGTAACTCATAAAGTCCAACACAAGTACAAACCTTATGATGGACAAAATAATTTGTACCATTTCCCTTATATCACACTGAATTATGGTGACTAGGTATTCATGCATATCCGGCTTGTATTATATCATTGTTGAAATTCAGATTCAAATTTGTTGTCATATGCAACAAAGTTGAAATGAAATAATTATATGTTTGTTTGCTCCTCTGGGTACAAGACCAGACACAGGCAATCAGTACAGCGTGGCTAGATTGCTGAGGTTGTTAAAAAATGTCCCGCAAAGTGGAAAGTGTGAAAACCCAGGAATTTCAAATACATACTGAAGTATAACATAAATACTTTAAGGAAACAAGAGAGGGTGATGAGAGTAAGATAGCTAATTTTTCAGGTGACTCAGTTTGCAATTAAACTGTTCAGTTAATTTGTTTAATAGGTTAATAAGTGTAATAAGTTTATCAGTGATCCCAGAAGAACTGAAAGTTGAAAGCTTTTTTTGTCCAGCAATTTTTTCATTTGCTTAACCTGTCCAAAGCACGCTGCTGTAGAGCGGACCCTGGTGAATGCCTTTGTTTGCATAGGTCACACTGTCTAATTAAAAAAACACTTTGCTATGTCAGGATCTTTCTGTTAACGCTGATTAAAATGTCCTAACAGCCAAATTTACTGTCTGCACCACTGTGCACAGCAGTAATGCTCATGCAAAAATAATTACATTCTCTTAAAAACTTTTCATCTACATCATGTATGTTTCATACGTAGTACTGGCTATAAGGTTGCAGGATATATCTTTAAACAGAAACATGTGCACGTTCACACACACACACACACACACACACACACACACACACATATATATTCCATGTGTCTGTACTACAGTTAATTAGAAAATAAGTAATGTGTTCATTTCTGGCACTTAGGGCCACCACTAACACTGTTGAGTCCCATGACAGATATTATGTTAGATGTTATTCTATTTCTTCAGGGTTCCAGTTGGTCTTGGGTGTTTGGAATCATCCTGTGTTTCCACCCATGTACGGTGCCCCTGCTAGCAATTTCAGCAAAGGTCATCTTATCCAATCACACTTCACACGGACCCGCTATAACAATAAATCCAATGGCAGCCAGGGCAAGCGTGTCACTTGCAGGACTGGACAATAGCCCAAGTTTGCTTTCCTGGCTTTGATGAACACTCTGGTCCTTCAGAAAGGTCAGCAGACTCAGAGGTCGGGTGAAGTTGGTGGAAAGCTGCGTTTCACACTTCTTGCACACACGGGGCAGAGGGCATCGCATTATCCCTGATCTGAGGAGTCGTGCATACAAAGTGGAGGTGTTACACTACTGAAAGCATCATGTGACAGCATAGGGAGGACCGGTGGCCTGACCATGTACTTGTTGGAACTTATTGGTGACTAAACAGAAATGGTGGCACAGTGGCATGGTGGTTAGCACTGTCGCCTCGCACCTTCAGGCCTGGGGCTCAGTTCCTGCCTAGGGTCTGTGTGTGTGGAGTTTACATGTTCTCCTTGTGCTTGGCAGATTTTCTCCGGGTTCTCTGGTTTACTCCCACAGTCCAAAGACATGTAGGTTAGGTTGGTGTGTGTGTGTGTGTGTGCGTGCGCTGTGGTAGGTTGGCGCCGTGTCCTGGGATGAGATCCAGGCTTCTCCGCAACCCTTAACAAGATGAAGCGATATAGAAGACTTACTAAACAGAATATGAAACTGTGATGGGATGGAGTTTATGTTTTTATGGTTAGTATGAAGTAACTGAAGACTGGCTAAAATGGGAACACACTCTGTTGCTTGTGTAAACCTTCCTCTTCAGCAGCTTTTCTGTGCTGTGGTCCCCCGGGGTGAGAGGGGACTCCTCATTTACACCCTCTGAGATTTATCAAACTCATTCACGGCACTGGTAAACTCACACCAGTGAAGAGGGGAATTATGGATATTCATGTAACACAAGAGACACACAGACAAGGTGTGCTGGAGGCATTCGCAGTGCAGGTGTCCTACTAAGGGCAGTACATTGCAGAAATGCACAATTCCAGAAAACAAAGGCTAAGTAAGCAGTAGGTTACTGATTTATTTTTAAAGTGAATGAGGAAAGACTTTTTTGTGTGAATGAGCGTGTATGTGTATGATACAGCTTTCACCACAGAATTCTTAAATTCTTAAAATTCTACCTCTACTGACTTATCTAGTTTTTTGAGCTATCTGAAAAGATAGAAAGGATGAGTCCTGATTTAGTGTCTGTTCACTATCATGGCCTCTAACACCTCCAGATTTCTGTTTGATTTTGTAGGTGTGAGGTTGCGGTTTTCTTAATTGTCAGATCTGACAGCCTCGTCATGAACAGAACAATTTCTGAAACTATACTGTGTATACTGTCCATGTAACAATTGTTTTAATGAGTATAACTGTTACCTGCTTTAATTGCACCTCAATGATTAACTGGCTGGCTTCTCTGTGACACATTGTATGGTGAGCTATTGTTCAATGTTTTTTCTAAACTCTTTCTAGTAGTAGTACTTTTCAGTCAGTTACAATTCTATATAAAAGCATGCCTTGATATATATATATATATATATATATATATATATATATATCAAGGCATGGTTTTCTGATACTCTGCAACTTCATTAATGAAAGACATATCTGACCAGCTATTCCTGGGAAGTAGAGCTAGTGGATATAGGAAATTGGTCAGATGAATTTTCAGAAATGTGAATGTAATTAAATTTAGTGGGGTTGGTGGTAGCCATAAATTGATTTCAATTGAGCCACTTACATGATTTGATTTGGATGCTGACAGACAGTAATCTGTTGGCCACTAGCGAGTGTGTGCGTTTTGGGTCTTGTGTGCACACACTGTTTCTGTGACACTAGTTTGGAAGGTCACAGTGTGACTTTTGTGGTTGAAACAAACACCGGTAATACACAGAACAAACTGTGGGATACAAATGTTTCCTTTGTTATATGCACTTGTTAATGTTTAGAAAACAAGTTTCTTCAGTAATTGGATGCTACCATTAAACATTTGAGAATTCTTATATGTTACCCACACCTCAGTTATTGAGGTGTGGGTAACATATAAGGCTGTTATTTACAATTTGTTACAAGATTGTTATTTATTTGATATAAGACTGTTATTTACAATTTAATTTGTCATTTAAAGTAATTACAGGAATTACACTTTAAATGTCAACTGACGTATGTACGGGCCCCTGTGTAACATGGCTCGTGAGTGGCTGTTTTCAAATAATTTGAGTCACAGAGAAAAGCATGCTGGGAGATCCCGAATCCCCTGTGGAAGTGACTTTTGACTCGTGAAGAATATTTCTGTCTGTGTGAGGAGACAACTGACAGCATGCACAGTTTGTGCAATTCGAAAGAGAATTTAAAAATCTCAGCTGGAGGAAGAACCATGGCAAGGTACTGTGAATACACACACACATACAGACACACTCACAAATTCCCAACACCTGTGAATGTCTTTAAAAAACTTGTGTGCACTGGTTAAGCATTTCAGTTATTAACATCCATAGGCCCAAATTTGGTTAAGCGAAACAAAAACTGCTTGAATATCCTCTCTCTCTTTTTCATTGTGTTTGTCACAGAAGTGACATATTTCCATACAGTAGCATCTATCCCACAGCCCACAGAAATGTTCAGATCTTTGTGTTGGTCTTAGCTCCATGACGAACACAGAAAACGCCGCCTTCACAATGGTGAAAATAACAAGGGCTTCACTTTTTATCCATGAGTGAAGGCTACCTGATTTTACAGTGCATCTGAGCAAAGAACTGAAAAACATCCTGCAGGTACAGGACTTCCTGTCTAACACACAGCGCTGAGGACAGAATGAAACCTTCAATGATCCTTGTTGAAGACAAAAGGATGATTCTAAATTTGTCATATATATTCATTACCATGTCACAGTCCAAGGTGGTACGCTGAGTCATTGCGTAGTGTTGTTGCTTCACACCTTCAGCGCTGTGTGCTTGGCCACAGGCCTTGGTACTGCGTGTGCGTGGAGTTTGCGTGTTCTCTGTGAGCCTGTGTGGGATCCTGATAGGTGTTCTGGTTTCTTGTAGTGGTCCTGACTCATGTTAGGGAGTGTGTATGGGTGCCTTGTGTTTTGTGGGTTGTTTTCCAGGCCCATCTGACCCTGAAGCAGAGAATTAGTTTCTATGAAAGGCCTTTGATTCTTCAAAATAAAGCAAGACAATATTTGTTCAGTATACACCGCTATTTACACCAAGGTACTTTTTAAGCAGTAACTTGTGCAATTAGCATGACCCTGTTACCAACCCACACTGTTTATTGCATGATTACATTTTTGAAGAGAAATACCTAAAAATAAAAAGTAATTACTGGATAAGCTTATTTACTTGGCTTTCATCCTTTTAATGAATAACTAAAATTTAAAGATGAATTAAAGAATCACTTTGCTTTGGTATTAAAACACTACAATAGTGTTATTGTATTGATGCATTATGTACCTCTTTTAATTGTACTCTTCAGAGGTGAAAATGCCATGTAATTTCATACATAAACATAAGAGACAGGAACATGTGACCAGGTAGAGCTTGTCTTTGCAGAGCACCTGCAGGGATCTGTGAATCTGGGCTGTCATATTTGCTTTCTACGCACATAAAGAAATAAAGCTAAGCCCACACAATCTTTGCAATTGGGGAGGGTGAGGTCTGTTTTGAGTCACTCACTGACACCTTCTTGTCATACCTAAAGTAAATATCCACTCAGATGCATAAAGCTTTAGTAACTTTATCTAAATGAAAGAAACTCAGCTGTTTAAGGTTGATTCTGTACCATGAGTCACTGGTCACTGGAAATAAGCCAGCGACCAGCACTGTTGTGGAGGAAAATACTCCGAGCCCAACATTTAGACAAGTGAGCTGGATGACCCATCCTGTAAAAAGCTAACAATTTAAACACTTATGATCTTAATTTTAAATCCTGACATGTATCAATCAATAATCTGTGTTGCTCAGACAATTCAAATTTAAACAATTTTAAAGTTGTTTTGGTGTAAGTGCCGTCAGTTTTCTGTATGTGAAGTGTTTGTACTGTCGTTATAAATAAAAACCATCCATCCATTGATCCATCCATCCATCCACCCATTCTCTATACTGCTTGTCCAATTCAGGGCCACAGGAAGCCTGGAGCCCATCCCAGGGTGCACAGGACACAGGGCAGAGGACACCCTGGGCAGGGTGCAAACCCACCACAGTAAATAAAAACCTTTAACATAATATCAGAGCAGGTTTTGTGTGTCAGACACACGTCTTCACCTTCTACCCATTAATTGCTTAAAAGTAAAGTTTGTGTCCAGTTTTGAAAGAGAACAATGCAACAGCTGGTACAAAGCAGCACTGTCCCAAATATATTTGATACCGTTTACACGTGAGATACGGTATGCCTCTGCATGTACTGCATACCTCGTTGTCATGAACATGTAGTGCACTTTGCTTTGCACATGAAGAGCATTTCACTTTATGTTGTTTAATGTTATGCAAGTCACTAATTTCAGCTAGCAAGACCCCTTCTGTGCCTTGTAATGACTGTATTTGTTACTTTAAAAAAATACTCATATTCTGTAACCAGTGGCCTGGAGGTGTCGGTAAATTATTTCTACTTTGTTTTGTGGATGGATTAAATTACTTGTGCACTTGGAGGACTTACTTGCAGCTTCTGAGTCTATTTGAAGTCTTTGAGGTTGGGTTGGTTCTCTTTGGTTCTCGCCTCTCAACAGCAGTCTTATTTTATGTGTCTCTTTCAATTTGGTACAACTAAATATATTCAAATGATCAATTTATGCTCATAGTATCTTTTCCTCTGTTAATCCTGCTTTAACAGTAATGCGCAATGAGCCAGCGCACACCATGGCTTTCTGAATGTAGTGAACATAACATAAAATTCACGCGCAGTGATGTTCAAGAGAAGGTCCTCTCCCACTATGGGGAAGTGATCTACAAAGCACTGTAGATCCCTTCTCGCTACCTGGTTTGGGTTCTTGTTCATAAAATGCTGAGATTCCCTCTCTCCTACCTCCGTCAGTGGTGATCACCTGCAGCCCACATTGTGTAAAACCCAGCTGCTTTTTAACAATTTTTTTAAGAGAAAATACACAGCCACATTTACATAGATAGACTGGCTGCAAAGTGATACTTATGCTGATCCATACATCTGTCAAAATGTAATAGAAAGTCCTGCCACAGTCAGGGCAGGCATAGTGACTGGCTGGTAAGGCATCAGTCTCACAAGCAAAAAGTTGCAGGTTCAAACAATATCCATGCCTGCGGCCGTGTGACAGGTTGGCACCTCGTTGAGCATGTACCCTGCCTTGTGCCCCAGGCTTTCTGCAGGCTCCAGGCCTTCTGCAGGCTCCAGGCCATGTCCTGCAACCTTATAGCCAGTACTACATATGAAACATACATGGCCTGTGACCCTGCAAAGGATAAACAGCTGGATGGAGTCGGGTTCATGCTACATGATCACTGATTGTTGGCACTCTCCTGTCTGATTGCGGTTTTTTTTTCCTCCCGAGTTTTATCCCCGCTACTGGTTGAACTGAATGAAATAAATACATTTCCTGTGGCAAACAATAGATTTTGCAGCTGTCATTAATTAAGACTGGGCTACGCTACGCCAGCAGCTGCAACATTAAAAACAGAGGCGACAAAGCAGACAGAAAAAACTAAGAAAAACTAAGTGAGAAGAGAATGATTCTACTTAGTACAAGGGACAGAACCAGTAAAGAGTATTTAGCTTCAGCACACAGTTTGTGAATATACTGTGAGTTTGATATGAATTCAAGGCTACACTGAAATATTTAATAAAGTATGTCCCCCGTGTTTAATATATATATTTACAAAAATGGTCCATGGGAGGAAAATCAGTGAACAGGGTCAATAATGAGTGGCCAAGGCTCACTGATGCACATGGGGAAGGCTGGCCCGTGTGACCCGATCCAATAGAACAGCTGGTGTAGGTCAAATTGCTGAAAAAGTTAATGCTGCTTCCGATAGAAAGGTGTTAGTACACACAGTGCATCACAGTCTGTTGTGTACGGGGCTGCGTAGCCGCAGACCGGTCAGGGTGCCAATGCTGATCCGTGTCCACCGCCAAAAGCACCTACAATGGGCACATGAGCATCAGAACTGGACCACAGACCAATGAAGGTGGCCTGGTCTGATGAATCACCTGTGAATCATGTGGATGGCCGGGTGTGTTCATTGCTTATATGGGAAAAGCGATGGCACCAAGGTGCACTATGGGAAGAAGGCAAGCTGCTGGAGTCAGTGTTGATGCTTTGGGCAATGTTCTGCTGGGAGATCTTGGGTCCTGCCATTCACATGGATGTTACTTTGACATGTACCACATACCTAAACATTGTTGCTGACCAAGTACACCCCTTCATGGAAACAGTACTCCCTGATGGAGGTGGCCTCTTTCAGCAGGATAATGCACCCTGCCACACTGCAAGAATGGTTCAAAAATGGTTTGAGGAACACAGTGAGTTCAGGGTGTTGACTTGTCCTCCAAATTCTGTGAGATGTGCTGGAAAATCAAGTACGATCTACGCAAGCCCCACCTCGCAACTTACAGGACTTAAAGGATCTGCTACTGACAGCTTGGTGCCAGATACCACAGCATACCTTCAGAGGTTTTTTTTTTTTTACAAATCACAACTTGTATATAATTACATATTCCACACCCGCAACAACAATAAACAAAACTAAACGTTTTTCCAGACGCCCTATATTTTCACGACAAAGGCATTTCCTCCTCACAGTGGGCACACATGCTGAAAATTACAGAGATTGTAACAGAAGTAGGGCCTGGGAGAGGAAATGACTTACTGTTTCCACAGCACGTCACGCGCCCGCTCGTGCATGGCAGCTATTTGCATTGCATTCGTCACTGTCACTCACCATCCGGACAGTCTGTCTGTGGCACGCTGTTATCTGGTGCTCCTTTCGTCACTCTGCTCCAGACACTCAGCTGCAAACGTTTGTCAGAGAGCTAATGGTTCCTCGTCTCATTTGGAGCTGGTCTACTCACGTGCCGACGTTAAGGGCAATGTGGGAAGGCAGGGCAAGATTTTTAGAGCCGACACGTCTTCTGTACAATCCCTGTTCTTGTACTTGTGGGTGCAGTCAAACCGTGCCTATGTTGACCTACACTGCACATTCAGTATGTTTTTAAATTCGTCAGATAGTTTTTTTTTTACTAGGTATTATCTATTGCCATACAGTTAAGACTACACTAAAAATAAAGCTTTAACAAGTTAAGGTTCCAGGCCTAATATTGCTAATGCATGTTTGTCATATCCTGTGGTGGGTTGGTGCCCTGCCCTGGGTGTCCCCTGCCCTGCGCCCCTTGCCTCCTGGGATGGGCTCCAGGCTTCCCGCAGCCCTGACTTGGACAAGCGGTATAGAGAATGGATGGATGGATGTTTGTCATACTGTGCTGAGCCGTACGTGGGGTTTTTGCAACACATAATTATATCGTATGTTTAAAAAAAATAAACAGGACACCTGCTGTAAGTTTGTGACTGATACTGCTCTGTCAGTAGTTGAGATACAAATATAGTTGAAAATAGACTTAAATGTAGCACTGTACCTCTATAACTGAAATTTTTATATTACGTGGGTCCACTGGAGCAAAGAGAAACCAAAGGTATTCCTGGTACTACAATCTGAATCAGAATCAGAAAAGAATTTATTGAGTTTATTACCATTTCCATTTGTTCAACACTGTACAGGTACATTGGAATTCTTTGTGTGTTCATGCAAAGTCAGCTTCAGAGATAAAAATAAAAATACTCACAGGGATTTTAAATAAATTTAAATAAAACATGCTGTATATAATGCAGAAAATTTCAAAAGTAACACATACTATAAATATATAATATTGCACATATGAGAGGAGGTGTGGAAATGTCAAAGTCCAGGGAGAGATCAGAATTTTGCAAATATACATATTGTCAGGTGACTAAATGTCCATACTGTTAGAGAGGAGGGGAATAAGCAGCTTCCCCCATCTTAATGTCCTGTGCCACTAACCTGACTTGTAGCTACAAGGAGTCTATGCCAATTATACACATTTAAACCAAACCCATTCATATGTTAAAGAATTTACATTATATTCATTTGGCAGACACTTTCATCCAAAGCAACTTACATTTTGCATACGGGTTACATTGAGCTAGGGCTGGGTGTCTTGTTCAAGGATACACCTGGTGGCTAGGCTGGGATTCAAACCAGCAAACTTCTGCATCACAGCCTGGTGTTCTACCCATTGAGCCACCATACTGCTGTCTTCAGTTGCAAACATTTAGCTTCTATGTCCCAACACTGACCAGGCAAACACAAGGCTATACCAGACTCCTAACCAAGAATCTCATATAACTATTAGTGAGACTCATTGATTTGGCACATTAAGACAACTGTGAGACTCGTTAACTCATGCAGGAGCTCCACCCCCTCATTGGGCCGATGAGTCATAACAGCAATGTCCTACACAGACTGTAAGGCACATCATTTTTGCAACCAACATGCAGAAGCAGTACTCATATGTGCAAAGGCACTGTTTAATAAACAACTTCAGCCTGTGTTGGTGTGCACTCGGAATAGTTGTCTTGCTACATTAACATGTCTGTGCGCTGTTTCATAAATGTCGGTCATCTCTGAACAACACAGGCTTTCTACTTAATAAAACTTTGATGTATGCACCTCCACAGTCTCTGATTACATTATGGGGGGGCAGCGATGCCTTAAAAGTTTAGGTGAGCTGACATACCTTTGCTTTTGCTAAATGTGTAGGAGCAGCTCAAGCTAACTCATGCAGATTGTGTTCACAGAGGAATTTGGCTGAGTGTATGTAATTCATATGGAGCCTCTTTGCTTATGACTGTATCCTAGAGCCAGAATTTTAGCAAAGCTTTTGTCTCAAGGTAGGATTGTGAGGTACCTTCATCTCTGTCACTAGATTAAGTCAGCGCTTATTTAGGCTATGAAGTGGGTGAAGGCACAGACCGTCAGTACTGCTGAATATTCATTAAGGTCTGTTCTTTTTATGGTTGGCATCCTGTGCCACCCTTTGAGACCTCCTACACCAGCAGAGCACGCTTTCCATTTAAGGAAAACAGCAGACGTTATGTGTCAAATGTGTCCGACTGGTGGGGGCGTGAACAAAGTAAGGAATTAAAAAAAAAACTCAGTATAGAGGCAGGAATGCAGAAAACTACCTGCGAAAATGTTTGATATCTTCAGTGCAGTGAAGAGTGTTCAGAGCTCAAAATTGGAGAAACCAAGCAACACCTACACAAAAGGATGTCCCAGCACAGGAGAGGCAACACCTCAGCAGTGTACCTTCATCTAAAAGAAACAGGACACTCCTTTGAAGACAATAATGTGCACATTTTGGGTAGAGAGGATAGGTGGTTTGAGAGAGGAGTGAAGGAGTCCATTTACGCAAAAATTGAAAATCCTTCCCTTAAAAGAGGCAGAGGCCTCAGACACAACCTGTTCCCTATTTTTCATGGTGCTCTTGCATCTGTCCCCAGGAAGATTAAGACCACTTCACAGATCCACCAGATCAGCCACGCTTAACGATTTTCTTGCGTTTACAAAGGGAGCAGGAGTCTGGACATTTACATCCCTATGACTCTCTGCCATTGTTCAGCTAACAAGCCTATCCAAGTGAGTTGAGTACTGAAACCACCCTGGAGGATAGATATGGGGTCCCTGACCAATTTTGTCTCAGGCTGAAGAAGCTACCTGGATGAGTAGTGAAACATTCCTATCGAGAAGAAAGAAGTCCAGTCGACATGATTCAACTTCCAGACAGGTCCACCTGGATGACTGAGAGAGAATCTTCATTGACATCTTATAGAATGACCCCCCCACCTTCAAGCTGACTGTTATTATTACATTTCCTACAATGTGAGCTCAACCATCTGGTCCTGCTGATCTGGACTAATCTTGAGCCGGCAGAGAATCAGGGACCGCCACAACGGCAGGGCTAGCCTTTTAATCACTGGTTACTGATGCAAAACCAGTAACACAGACTGAAATAACAATAGAAAGAACATCACTGCAGAGCTGGCCCTGGGTGTGCCGTATAGGCAAATGTTAGGGGCGCCACTGCAATGAATGGGGGTGGAATTGGTTGCAGTGTCAGGGGCACCAGGTGAAATCTTGTCTAGGGCACCACTGTATTCACTGAGGCATATTTCAACATAGGCTGATCATAACAGTTGGAGCTTTAACTGCAGAGTTCCTACTATTTTACTGAAGCACGTGCAAATGTGGGTGTGGCTTTAAATGAAGGAGTTTACTCCAAAGGTCAGAATGCACTGATACTGTGGAACATAGTCAGAGCTGAAGTACGATATCTTGTGGGCCATCGACGATTGACACCCCAAGCCTGCGATTATGAAAAGCTGCTTCTATTGCCATAGCTGAAAAAACGCTCAGCGAGGTACCATAGCATGATTCTAACATGAAAAAAGTCTGTGGTAATATAGAGGAGATGTGCTACATTGACACTTTTTCCCCTTTTTTCCTTTTCCTTTAAGCTTTTGCTTGCAAGTTTACAAGTCAAACAAGGTTGTGTCTGAATAAATGATAGCCTGGCAGTAAACGCAGGACATCTGGGCCCACCCAGCCTCGTTTCATGTTAACGGCTGTGCAGCGTCTGCAATATGCTACCACTCATGGGGTAGCTATTTTTTGCCATCACGTTGAAGGTAAATTACCCTTTCACTTTCGCAGCAAAACATGTGCAAGGTCCGATTGAAAAGTTCTTGGCTTCATTGCTGTCCACAAGTGGCACTCTTCCTGACAGCGGAAGCGCCATCCTTTGCCAAGCCTTCCTAAGCTGCCCATCCCTGGGGACAGTGCAGATGCCCTGTGAAATGCCCAGGCCTACAGCTCCCATTTGGGGTCTTATCTGTAAATAAGGGTTTTAAGCCCTGCATGGTCATAGCAATGCATTGTATTGGAGTACAGAGTTAAACCAATTAAGACCAGAGAAGATAAATGGTTGATTATTACATGTCATGATCTCGTTTGTTTTGTTAAACTATATTACTTTTAAACATGTTTGTTTGTTTCCATTACTTATCCAAGTTAAGGTAGAAGGAGAACAGGAGCTCATTACAGACACCATGGAGCATACGGCAGGATTCACACTGGATAGGGTGCCAACCCAATGTAGGGCACTCACACATACCCTAGGGGAAATTTTGATTAATCTGTTCAAATGAACGGCATGTGCTCTCTCTCTCTCTCTCTCTCTCTCTCTCTCTCTCTCTCTCACACACACACACACACACACGCTTGTGCACAATGCTGCAGTGTTGAAGGCTGGATTTAAATCCAGTTTGCAACAATCTGTCACATAAAACAAAACGTCATACATATTCATGCATTTCTTACCATAATGAATATGCACATATTCATATGTTATTTAACATTTTACATATGTAAATACTGTTAAATATGCTGTGATTTTTCCATCCTGTATGACAATTAATATGACTATATATATTGACTGCTAGTCTCACGTTAAATCACATATCAAAACTTTCAAAGCAGGACACAATATTATTAGTTTCTTAATGGAACTTCAACTGAAAATGTCACATAGATTTGTAGGCAAGCTAATGAAATTCTGAAGATTTTGCAGCTATTGACCTGAAGAATACAACTGCTTTATTAAAATGACAGCATCTTGAAGGTCAGACAAGGTTAGCTGTGCAGGACTGGATTGTGATGCGTGTTTTTGTTGTCATGGCGATTCATTTCTAGTCTCCAGAAAACGTTCTACAAGAGGAAGCACAGTTTTTTCATTGACAATAATGAGCGACAGACCATTTGGATCGAGATGTGAGGACAGCATAGCGGCCGGAAGGAAATGAAGATGCATTGCAAGGTCCACGGAGTGTCTTTTCAGGTACCGTCACAGTTGTACTGTCCCTGTGTTCTCCCCACTGTTGCCCCTTCCCAGGTATCTGGCACAGCACAAGAATATAGTCATACTATATAAAAGGTTATTATACTGCTAAGTATTGCAAGTCCAGTGCAATGCATTATAATGGGATTAATATGCCACAATTTTATGTGAAAATTATTAGATTACTTGAGATGTTTTTTCTTCCTCTTCACTGTTTGTAGGGCACATTAAGAACAGCTTGAATACACTGCAGATGTGTTTATTTTTCTGTACTTCGGAATAAAGAAAGGCTGATTAGAGGCATCATTTAAAATGTGCTTGAATTCAGTTTCCTGTCCAAAATATTAACAATTAAGACAAATTAGTAAACTGCTGGTGTGTTTTCATTTGATCTAAAATATCAGTTTTACTAAAAGATGTCACACAAATAAAAATTTTTTCTGTATAGTGCATTAAAAGCAAACAATTGTTTTTGCAAACAATTTACTCTATTACAAAGAAACACAAAGCACTTCTATACAGCATTTTATGGGTTTAATTTATGCCCTTTCTTTTTTCTCAGAAGCAATCACCATTAGTTTCTAATTACACTCCACGCATTTAATTGACTACAATTTTAGAAGGGTAACATGTTACAATAAATTGTTTATCATTATCTAAAATTGCCACTGAGGGAAGGGTCTAAGGCTGTTTCACACCACAATAATTTTGTGTTATCCTTATTACCCTGAAGCTGTACACTGAAAAAAGGACATCAAACACGGTCTTATGATTCTACATCAGTACGGTTCCTCAATCTACTGTATACTATTCTCACTTAGTCTACAGCATTTCAGTTGCCATACAAATATATCTTATTATAGAATGTAGCTTTTAATTATGCTGAAGACTTTCATTTATAGTGCTAGTGCCAGCCCTGTTATCAGCTGTGTCCAACTCTCTGCGTTCCTTCTCTGATTCACATTGTAGCACCCTTAGAACTGCAGGTGGTGGAAGATGGAAAATGCCCGCTGGTTCAGGGGACAAATTAAATGATTTTGCAGTTAAATTAGTGGAAACTGGCAGACTGGGGTGGTGTTGGAGACAAGTGATGTGAAACATGTTGCTTGTCGAACCTCGTCTGTACGCCTCGCTTCTGGCAATCAACATATTAAACGTGTGCTCTGAAAATGCCCTTTTCAAGTTGTTTTTCTTTAGCTAAGATGAGCCATCTTCAAAAATCAATATGCTCTACCTTGTCTTTACAATTTACAATAATGTATAAGGACATCTGATGTTGCATCTTTCCAATGAACATTCCTGTCACAGGTTTTGTAAGTACTCGCTCCACAGCCATTAGGCGAAAAGCCTTTTAAAAAGCATGCTTGTTCCCTACAGCACTAATCATCCATGCTTTGAAATGTATTCAAAATAACAGTAACCTGCACTGAATTCCATTTAGAACGGGATTTTCCTCCAAGCTACATGATTGATGAAATTGCTCATCTCAAAGAAAGAAGTAGAAATATGCAACTGATGGACTGATGGGATGTCTGAAAGCATAAGGGATGGACAGATATTAATGTAGATATAATTCATCCTCAGGGTAATACAACTTCTTAGTAAGTTCTCATTACATATTACTGTTTTAAAAGAACCATTAAAACCAATTATTGAAGGGTGTGTGTGTGTGTGTGTGTGTGTGTGTGTAGCGCTTGAATTCCACCATAGCTTAGTGAATGTCCTCAGGGTGTTTGGGTTTCCCCCCATAATTTAAAGATGTAGTTGACATGAGTTAATGACAGAAAATCCTGCCTGCCTTATAAACAACTGAATGATCTCACAGCAACATTATTCAATGAGGCGAAAGCCAGGAAGCTAATGAGTAGAAGTCAAAAAGGCGATTATCATCATTGTTGGGAGAAAAAAGTCCAGTCTTACCTGAGATCGGATGAACTACATATCAAATCAAACAAATGATGCAGGTCAAATGAACACAATGCTAAACCTGGAAGTGGAGACGTGTAACTCCAGTCAGGTGATATCCAAAACTATAAACCAAGAACAACATCACAACACGAAGCAGAAAGCTAGGACATTAGGATGCTTACAACCTGGCTAGCTAGGGAGAAAAAAAAATTGCATGTTGATATACACACACACACACACACACACACACAGACACACACACACACACACACAGACCTACACACAATTTAGCACATATTAATATCAAAATACGAATGGTAGTAATGGATTTTCGAATCAGTGAATAATAAAAACATTAATTGTGGGCTTATCAAAACTCATTATATTATAATAACCATTTCTCCTCAGTCTGGTACTTTAACATTTTTTAGTTTTAGTCAGTCAAATATGATACATGGGAAAAGGCACTGGATATCAGTCATAAAATGAATTAAAGTTATTTAGATAAATTCTTGGTAATATTGGATATTGCTTTTACTATGTGTGAGATGATCTGTATCTAGTTATTTATTCATATTGACCATGTTGCAATGTAAATTGTAAGGTTATGAGTACCATTTCAATCAAATTAACAAACGGGAAATTTTATTTAATGGCCTGTTTAAACAAAAATATGGCAAGGATAAAGAACACTAAAGCATCCATCAGTATTGGATTACATCCAGGTGTCACTGAACCGATAATGAAGATTAAAAAATGATTAGCATCCTATTACCCTGATGATGTCACATAATTCCCAGTTTAATTGAGTTAACGTGGCTTCTCACACCAAACTGCCATTGTTTACACTTTTTTTTTAAAACCGGTTGCAACACAGAGCAAACATCCCAATATATTAATAAAGTCAAAAACAAAGTTCATGGTCGATCACGTCGTGATCTGCCATAGTAATGTAACGAATCTCTGGCAAGAAGATGCAGCTGACAGAATAACCACAAACAAAGAAAATCCCTTGTGTTTGTCATGCCTGAAAATGAAAATGAGTGGTAAAGGAGGAATCGTGTCAAATTGCCACCAGGAATTGAAAAACACGCTACATTTAAAGTATGAAGACAAAGCGTGCGATTCTCATTGAGTGATCAAATGACTTTCAGGTGCTCAGTTTTAATCGCTTTTTGATAGTCTGCTACTTCCCCTGCAGTTTTTATTACTCATAATTTTTATGCTAAGTTTTAAAGCAGCAAATACCATGTCACAGGTATGTTATTCACAGATTAGTCATGGGCACCGTGATAGCTTTAGGAAGCAGCAGCTTTATTGTCAATGAATTACATGCATGTGTTACAATAAAATTTTCTCTCAACATCTAACCCATCCCCCTTTTGTGGGGGGCAGTGGGCAGCCCCACACAGCACCCTGGGAGCCAGAGCTAAGCATCTTGCTCATGGACACACCTGGCAGCTAGGCTGGCATTCAAACCGGGAGGCTTCCGCATCCTAGTGTGATATTCTACCCATTGAGCCACAAGGCTGGGATGTGGAAGTATCTGGGTTCAAATCCCAGCCCAGCCACCAGGTGTGTCCTTGAGCAAGACATTGAAATGCTAGCTGTCCACACAGGAGTGTGTGGCGACCCAGTGTCCCCCCAGGGGGATGGGCTGAATGCTGAGAACCAATATCGCTGTCACATGTATGTGTAAGAGGTGTATGTACTCATTGACAAAGCTGCTGGTTAATGTTATGGGTTAAAGGTGTGTCAGACCTTTTAAGTATTACTTTGCTTTACTCATTTGTATCTGTAATAGATAATCCATGGGGGTTATTCATTGCATTTGTTTCCTTGAATGACATATGCACATTCCTTATAAGAGTGAAGTTTGATAGTCCAGCTCATATCAAGGTTAAAATGTGTTACACAGAAGAAGGAATAATAAATGGCATCGCTGTTAACGGACAACAATAGCAGATATATTTAAAAATTTTACAGGCATTTGACATGCAAAAAGGTGTGAAAATGGTGGTTGAGTGTAATAAAAACACATACAGTATATATGTGTGTGTGTGTGTATGTATGAAGGATTCTTATGTTGAATAAAACCTTTTTTTTTTTTGCGAGAAGAAGTGATCAACATAATTCACCTTATTTTACCTCTGTTGTGGTTTACTTCATTTCTCTTCAGGTTCAGCATGCAGTGCCTCATTATACTGTGTTTTGGTCAGTGCTGCCAAAGGACATGGCATTTTCTGACAGATATGACTGCAAATGACCATTCAGAAGTGTGAAGACAGATTGTAGCTTCAAACCATGGGGGGTAGAAGGGATGAGTTAATGAGCTTACCTTCATTTGGTCCAGTGTTAACTGCTCTTCCATAAGAAACACTGCTTCATTAGAACAGCCTCCTGCCTCAACACTCAAGATTTGATGTCCTTTTCTTTACATTGATGCATTCTGAGACACCAGAGAGCAGCCTTACCATACCTAATGCCTAGTGCCCTACTCATGCCTGAAGTCTATACTACTCTAGTGCCCTACTCATCCCTGATGTCCACACTAACTTATTGCCCTACGTATCCCTGGAGTCTGAAGTAGCCTAATGCTCTACCCATCCCTGGAGTCTGCACTAGCCTAGTGTCCTGCCCATCCCTGTAGTCTGCACCAGCCTAGTGTCCTGCCCATTCCTGGAGTCTGCACTAGCCTAGTGTCCTGCCCATCCCTGTGGTCTGCACTAGCCTAGTGTCCTGGCCATTCCTGGAGTCCTCACTTGCTTTGTGTCCTTCTCATTCCTGGAGTCCGCACTAGCTTTGTGTCCTTCTCATTCCTGGAGTCTGCACTAGCCTACTACCCTGCCTATTCTTGGAGTCTGCACTAAGCCCCTGCCAGAGCATTATGTTCAAAGGTTTTAAATGCTATATATAATTACAGTATTAATTTATAGCTTTTATTGGTTATTACTTTCAGTTTCTTAGGGGGTATAGGGGTTTGGAATTTAATACCTTGCTGATACCTTAAATAATGTTCCCGATGTAATTAAAAAAATTATAGTGTATGAGAAAGGCTTACTCATTTCTCTTTTTAAACCTAGTGGGTAGGTAGTTGGTTTTATGATTTTTACGCGCCATTATTACCTGGAGCCCTGGTGGATCAGTGGGTAGGGTGGCAGGCTGGGGTGTGGAAGTCTCCTTGTTCAAATCCCAGCTCTGTCACAAGCTGTGTCACTGGGCAAGACACTCAGTGATAACTTCCTGAATGCTGAAAATGGCTGCCTAGTGCTACCCCTGGGGGATGGGTTAAATGTAGGAAACAATTTCCTGCTATGCATCCCACATACAGTAACACCCACCCAGCAGTTTAGTGGCCTGGTGGCTCAATGGGTAGAACATCAGGCTGGGATACGAAAGTTCAAATTCCAGCACAGCCAGGTGTGTTCTTCAGTAAGACATTCAGTGCTAGCTCCCCAGGTGCTGCATGTGGCTGGCAGCCCACTGCTCCCCTCAGGGGATGGGTTAAATGCAGAGAAGCAATTTCTCTTTGGGATTAATAAAGTACAATAAATCTAAAAAAATAAATATCTGACTATAGAACATGTTTCCCTTCAGTTGTCTTTGCACAACAACCACAGTAACATGATGTCTGATGCACTGGTTCTTCTGATCAGTCTGAAACACTGAGCAGGGACAGTAAAGTTGTTACAGCTCCATTCCCCTTCTCTGTGCTTACAGACTTACTCGTATGGCCTGGCCTTTCATTCAGTGCAATAGTCCCAGCCCCCCTTGCTGGCAAACACAAGATGGTCACCCTGACACAATACAAACAACATGTTTGTGCTCTGAAGAGGAAGAATAAATAAAAATAAAAAAGGCCACTTGCCTCACCTGAAATCCTAGGAACCTCATGGTTACTGTACTTTTCATTTTTTTTATTTCCTTAGCAGACTGCTATACCCTGTGAAACAAAAAATACGCATGATTTTATTTGGTCAAACATTTTAAAAACATTAAAGATTACGAACCATGCTCAAGGGCAATCTGAATGCTAGCAAGAAATAAATAAATAAAAGGTACATGATTTTGGAGTATCTAATTCATACTAAACATACACAACTTTGAGTGATTAGCATAAACATTAACATGAAATAATTTACTCATATTCCACTCTTCCTATTACCGACCAAATTAATTCACCCCTTTTCACATTCATATTGACTGTCATTTACCATTTCATATCTGTATGTCTTGTAAAGTGAAATATAAGAGGCAACATTGTATCCTTGTATTTCAGTGGTTGTTCTGTGACTATGGGCTTTGGAGCTTAGAGTTAACCTACAGAAGATGTGAAAGTATATTTTCAAAAGTGAATCGAATGAAAAGTTGAAGACTAAACCTCTCTGGTTTAAGCAGTGCATCAAAGAAAGGTTAAGTCTGACCACAAAGCTTTCCTTTAACTATGTGTGGGGGAGCTGCCACCCTTTCAACACACATGGTTATGAGATTCTGAAAGGAACAACTGCAGCAGTGTCTGTGCTGCATTGACCTAGATGTATCTCCAAGGCCCTGGCAGCAGCTGCCCATCCTGTGGGATGTGAGGGCAGGTGCACATGATGTTGGGAATGAGAAGCCAGACAGAGAACCCATGCTTGTCAGGATGTTGGCTCCTTGCTCTCCAGAATAGTACACACTTACCCGGTTTGTCTGTGACAACGAGGGAACAGAACAAAACTGACACTTTTCACTGTACATTGAAAATCTAATGCAGAAGAAGAAAACAACAATCCTCAAACTTGAACATCTCATGCCCCACTCAAGAAAATCCACAGCCTCTGATAAACTGACATGCTGAGATGTCTCACACTCTTGTTTTTTTCATTCACTGTTTCATTAATTTCCTATTTTACAATTTCATTTTTTGTACTGGGAAATGCTATATAGAGTATTCCTTTGATAATCTAGATTTATAATATTCGTTCTGAAAAGGTGGTTCCCCACCCCCAGCTGAGCCAAAAAAAACCAACCCAAGATATTCAAACAAAAGTAGTTTTGGGCAGCTACATGGTGACATAAATAGTAGATCTGTATGGAAGCACTCAACATCGTGATATTGAAGATGGTACCAAACAAGGGAGATTCCAGAGATGGTCCTGGATCAATAACATGAATGAGATACACAAAGTTTATTACAGACACAAACCAAAACTAACAAACACCAAACTGAGGCACAAAGCATAAAAATTAGTAAGGCCATGGCTGGTACAATGCAGAAACTGATGTTCAGATTCAGAATAGATATTTCCAATTGAATAACATTTATCTTTGCATGTATATTGTTCATGTAGCTGCTTAATTGGAATTACTGTTATTGTTAACATGTTGCGAAGTTGGGCCTCATCTTGATGAAAGCAGCAGTAATGGTCCCAAGGAACCAATGAGAGTGGGAAATACAACATTAATAACTTGTACGCCAATGTAGATATGTTTAAATTAGCATTTAAATGGGATAGGTAAATGCTAGAGTAGGTCACTATTATTGCCAACCCATTCTGTCCAGTAGATAAATTGTGCTACCCTGAAATATACAGAGCATAATATCTGAGCTGTTGAAAAAAGAGGTTTGAATGTTGAGAGTCAGTAGTCAGTTATAGCAAAACAGATACTGTCATTCCCTGGCTTGTCACACCTCCCAGCGTCCTGTAGGTGTCACCCTACTTTGTGTCTCTTGCTGAGTCATTGTGATCATCTTGTTAGCACTTCCCATCCATGCCTCATTTCCTTTGTCTCTATTTAAGCGCTTCTCTAGTGTTAGTCTGTTGCTGGTTATTGTACTGAATTGTAGATTGTAGATGTTCCTTGTGGGCTGTCTGTTAGTCTGCTGCCTAGCCTTATGACCCTGTTTTACACCTGTTTTGGATGCTTAATATACCTCCTTCTACCACATTTGGACCTCACATCTCCCCCTTACGCCAAAATTGTTACAGATACCAGAAACATTGTATTTAAAATATTGATGGAACCACTGAGTATTCATGGCTTTGAAATATGCTGCCTTTGAATTGCTGTATTTAAATTCAAGATATTCAGTTAATATTAAAAACTATAGTACTAGATAAAGGCAACAGCTATGGTTAAAAAGAGATTGCAATCTGAATCAGTTCGAGCTCCATTCTAACATACAGCTGCTGTAAATCAACTTGACATAGAAGAGAGTAGCAATTTGGTCTGAATAAATTGTGTCTAAAATGAACAATGGTTTCTTAGGGATTATAGTATTAAAACTGAAATGCATGTTTGTAAGGACCAATCTACTAATACTGAACCCCTCCACTAAGGAATCATCTCAACTTCTTTGGTTTAATACCCAGTGGAACTTAATACAACTGTTTTTATTCCTCAGTCTTTATTTTGATTAAGGTAAAATAAAAACAAAAATTTAAAAATTATTTAAAATCAGCTTCTGGTTGTGACATGGGATTTAAAAGGCAAGTGGTTGAAGAAGCATGTTACATTAGACATAGAAACAAAAACTATGGTAAAAAAAAACAATCCACTTATGGGGTTTTCTTCAAGGAGATCCACAGTATTGATAAACTCACAGAAGCCAGAGGCTGTCTCTGTGGAGCTCCACAGCAGTAATAAACTCACAGAAGCCAGAGGCAGACTCTGTGGAGATCCATAGCAGTGATAAAGTGAAAAGAACCAAAAGGCTCATTCTGAAAAATATTGACAGCAATTATAAGCTCTACTGAACAAGAACATGCATTCTGATGAGATTCAAAGCAATGATAATCTCAGGAACCAAGAGGTTGACAGAAAAGGCCCGCAGTACCCAGGGGACTGACTCTGAAGAGATCCACAACAAGATAAACCCACAGGAACCAGGAAGCTCATTCTGAGGAAATTCACAGCAGTAGTAAACTCACAGGAACCTAGAACAAGGTCAGATCAAGGCTTTTTATCTTTAACATGTATCGGATTTATGTGATTTACATTTGCCAACGTCATAATAAAAAAATTAGATGATGGTATTACAACATATAAAATCCCTCTCAAATTAGCAACCATTCATTTTAACTCAAACCATGTAATATCTACTTCTTAAAAATGCGTACACCAACCATTCTGAGAGTAGGACCATGTACAAAAAATAAAAGTAAGAGTAGAACAGGATAGGATCAGAGCAGTAACAGAGAAATATGACCAACGTTCAGTGGCAAAACACATGAGCACTGAAATATGAAGACGCTTCGAGTAATCTGACCCCAGCAGGAGAGATGACTGGGCCAAATGCTGGGTTAATCCTCAGGTTTCAACCACAGAGAACGGTTTATAAAGTGCTTTATGTTTCTCTACTACCATAGAGCACTTCTGTAAGTGTGACGCTGGCTGTTAGTATCAGAGAATTTTCATGGGGGATTCATAGGCCACTGGCACCTTTCTGGTAACAACTGAGGGTTGATTTCCCCCAGCAATAGTTCCTCATTGTACCTTCATACAAAGCTGTTTTTCAGGTTTGTTGAATGTCGTTATAAATGTCCAATCTGGTGGCTCAATGGCTAGAACATCAGGTTGAGAAGGAGAAGCCCTTTTTAATCCTCAGCCCAGGCACCAGGTGTGTCCTTGAGTAAGACACTTATAACCCTAGCTCCCCAGTTGTTGCATGTCACTGCCCACTGCTCCCCCAAGGGGAATGGCCAAATACAGAGAAGAAATTCCTTATATGTGACCAACATACAGTAATTGGCCATAAACCCAATTCCCATTCTTTTTTTTATTTTAAATTGAACTTCTGTTAGCAGTTGATATGCCTGTAGACCCTGCATGAAGAACTACTTCTGTCTGGTTATTATTAAAAAGACAATCAGTCATTGTGAAAAGACAATCACTGGTTGTTGACTACACTCCAAGGGTCAAGTGGTCATGTTTTTTTTTCTTTTTTTTTGCTGGTGATTACTGAAGAAAGTCGAGTCTGACAGTGCGTGTCCAGTCACTGACACCGTTCTTTGCTTCTGGGGTTCAGTAAAGCAACAATGTGGCAATGTAAAATAAGTGAAAACTGGTGGCCGCTAAATATTAACCCAGAGAATTAAAACTTTGTGAGCTCGTTTAATTAATAAGAGAAGCAATTTGTGTTTGTTGTTCTATCCTGCTTTTCATTTTGGACCACCCTAATGTATTGCATGCATGCATGCGTGGTACAGCAGCTTTTTGAGATGATTCAGAAAGCACTCTGGTGGGCCTTCTGCCATGTGATTCCATTCTTAGGGCGGGATTTTAATTGAATGGGAAATGGTGCACCGGGATAAAATTACACAAGACCAAAATGAAAACTCTGAAAGATGTCTTTTGTGAGACTGTGGAAAATGTGAAGAAAATTGGTTTTGGAGGACTTTCGTAATAGCGCAAGGTAGTAAACGTGCAAAACGAGTCGGTTTTTCTGTCTAGGCTAGATTATTCTAAGCAAAGAATAATTTTGATGATTTTAAATTATAGTTAAACGATCCCACCAGTATGCATCATTATTGTTTTTTATCTGCTATAAAAAGCGGCTTAGCAGTGCTGTCTTGGGCTGGGACTGCATTACGGCAACATTGGTGGCATAAAGAGGAAAACAGACGAACAGCATGTATTGTGAATCAGCTTTGAAACCAGGTCACACCATCATCCGCTATGTTTTTTGTCTGGAAAGAGAGGGCAGGGGGCAGGGAGACAGCAGTATGGGCAACACAAAAGCAGAGCTGGAAAAGGAGCATGTTTGAGCAAAGAAAAAGCATGACACTTGCTTGTAAATTGGACAATGTGTGTGTTTTAGAAGGGGTGCAGCAGACAAGTCCAGTTATGTCCATTTTGGGTACAGGACATTTGGAAGTTCAACAGTGGACTCTAAGTCACTTATATATAAGGAGAAACATCTTCACCAAACTCTAGTACTTGACAAAGTAGCTTGGACATCCACTTATAAGGCTAGAGGTTTCTGACAGTTTTGAGTGGACTTACCAGTAATCACCAGCATTTTTTTGAATGGCCCGCAAATGTTGTGTCACAGGTGCCTAATGCATACAACTGCATATGGGCATTCACCTTCTATTTGTTATAACAGTGGCTGGAAGTAATTTTTAGGCAAACAGAGTGACTTCAGGAGGTCAACTCTGAAGTCCTAAACTTGGCTTCTCAGTAAAAAAAGCAAACATAGACTTTCTTCCAAGAACAGAAAATGGTAGATGGTTGCAGTTGACAGAGGATGTGGTTCTTAAGAGTTACCATCTCCTTCCTCTCCATCTCCTCTGTGAAGAAAGCTGACCTGTGCCCTTGTATGTCAAACTGGGGAACGGTTCAGTGAAGTGTTGTTTTGTCTGGATCTGACAGACCGGACTGCGTACCATGACTGCATGCTGAGAGGGCTGGCTCAGCACCTCTGAGGCAGCTCTCAGGAAAAGTGAAGAATAGTAAACCATGCTTTACTGAAAGGTCCTGCTGTGGGGATAATGTTTCCGACATGGGTTTCAGAGCATCTGAGCAGCTCCTTAGTGAGAATATCATCAGAAGAAACAAGAAAACGGCAAAGAAGTCCTCACTGGTAGAGCCTGGTGTTAAGATTACATTTATTTAATATGCACCAATAGGGGGCAGCAGGACACATATTAATTAAGGATCTGCACAGCATGTAGGGTAAACTGCAAATACACTTTACAGAAGCATTACCATAATAAAGCAGAAAAAGATCAAGAAGTTCATTATCCTTTCAAATGACAGTGTAATTCGATTATCGTTTAACGGCCTAGCAAAAACAAAACAATTCTGTGCGCTTCAAAAAGACCCTGAAAAAATTTTCAGAGTTTACTCTTTAAAGACTTATATGGGGAGATTTTTTCATGGCCTGCTTTCAGTGCTTTTATGCATTTCCCTGATACTTATACAACTTAATATCAGTGGATAGTTGAGAAATGTTAGTGCAGCACGTCCACTCAGCTAAGAAATCTTCAGTCAACTGCAAAAGAGGGATTGGCTGTCATTTCAATAGTTAAAAAGTGATATTTCATCTCAAAATGTGCTGTATACCTTTGAATGTATCTTTTTTAAAAATACGATATCACTATTACCCGATTGTTATGTTGATATAGAAAGATCAACACAGATTATAACATGCGAACTAGTATCTCGAAAGTTCCCTGAAAAAAAACTGACCTGTTTGGTGTGGTATCCACAGTTTGGCATGCATAGTCAAACCATGGTTAGGACGGTTATGATTAGTCATTTCAGTCATTTTTAGCTCTGTTTCTGTCCATTTAGCTGCAAAATAAACCAATTTTTTATGTGGACGTCACCCATGTGAGAAGTGCAGCTATTCAGTAGCTAGTTAATGATTTGTTAGTTGTTTCCAGTGTGAATAAAGTGGAAATACAAAACACCCGACATAATATTTTAGTTTACAAAATTTATTTGAAATAATAAAGTTGAACTTGTTTTTTTACGTTAAATACAAACCTCATGAAACCAAAACTGTTTCTTAAACTGCAATACAAACTGGAATTTTTAAACCATTGCATCCCTAGCACAAACATTCAAAACTGATACTGTGGTTTGGATATTTTCTGATTCAGAGCCTTCTTGTGTCTTACATAAAATTCAACACAGCAACAAAAATCAATTCTTTAGGCAACAAAAATCAATACCGCAGGCTAAAATACATTCCATGTGTAGAGTTTAAGAAAATATTGTTTTCAATGCAACAGTTGAGACATGAATTTCAGTATGATTAATTGGCTGTTACAAAGAAATACAAGTTCAATATCTATGCTTGGTTAATTTTTATCGTGTGTGCCTTTCCTCGAGGAGACGGCTGCAGTTTGACCTCTTGTGGTTTTGTGTCAGCAGTTGCTGCCGGGTATCTATGGATCTGTCTTCTGAATCACGGGATTCTCCTCCTTTACAAGTTTATTTACTGAGCACATTAATACCCAAAGACAGACACATGGCGTATAGCTGTACATTCTATACATCCACACTGGAAGAACCCCTCAGGTAAGTTGGGTGCCACGGTTTCTTCAAGGTGTGCAATAGTAGAATCGCTGTGTAGACTTGAACTGGCATTATTTCAGTTTTATATTGTCCACTTTCAAGTTTTTGGTATGGATTATGCTGCATCATATTATGTATATGTACAATATATATTGTAAAAGCAGTAGGTGGTCAAACCAAATACTGATCTGATTCTTTTTTTCTGTTTATGCATTTTGTATGTTATTATCAATAAATTAAAAGTATTTATTACATTTAAAACAATCCTCAATTTTTCACAAGTTCCTAAACTTTGTGCATACAGTATGCATGCACATCACGTATGTGGAGGCTGTTATGCTGCAGCTTGCAGTCTGGTCCCACGGCCTATCATTTTTTGAAGAGAAATGCAGGATTTAGCAGAGTTTTCGCGTAGAACATATTTGTTCCTGAGAAACCCCTATAGCTACTGGAGATTACACATATTTTATATTGACAGTTTTGAACTTTGACTATTCTTCTTTCAAAAAGGCTGTAACGGTTGCTGAACACAGTTTTCAAGTGTTGGTAACTGATATACTTCATGACATTATTCGTCTGCATTTGTGAGGAAGTTTAAATAATCATGTGACCAATCATATATATTAAAAATGCATATGTTTTCAGGGGCTATGTTGGCTCAGTGGTCAGCATTGTTGCCTCATTTTCAGGGCTGAGAATTCAAATCTTGCCTGTGGTCCGTGTGCATGCAGTTTGCATGTTCTGTGCTTTGTGGGTTTTTTTTTTTGGTTTCCCCGCAGTACAAAAACATGCGTTGAAGGCTCACTGGTGTTTCCAAATTGCATGTACACTATAATTTTGTGTGTGTGTGCACGTGTCAGTGTGTGTGTGTGTTAGTTAGCACTCCATAAATGGTGTCCTCTGCTTTGTGCCCTAAAACATAAACCCATGTCAGAAACATTATCCCCACAGCAGGACCTCCTATGATAGACTCCAGGCACCCTGGACACACGGTAAATTGGTGTGT
>JABJVR010047074.1:0-16426 GCA_025773905.1 Chitala chitala
CCCCCCCCCCCCCCCCCCCCCCCCCCCCCCCCCCCCCCCCCCCCCCCGCCCCCCGCCACCCCCCCGGGGGCGGCCGCGGGCGGGATCAGAGTGGTAAAGTGGCCATCGTAAATTGTCTTGTGTATGTGTGTGTTGGGGGGAGGCGTGGTCCGGGTCAGCCAAGGGCAAGCAACATTGGCATCATTTACATACCGCTGAGTTTAAATGTGACACCGGCTAGTTGCTGAGGTCACACGAACGAGCGTGCAAAGTCGACGGATTCTGCGATAGGATCTGAAAGCAGCAGAGGAACACGGCGGAAGCTGAATAAAAGGTTAGAGTAGGAGAGCTGAGCTTTCCTCTGTCTGAAATCTCCTTAGGGTTAAAACCCCAAGAAATGACAGATGGCAATCCCAGATTAAACCACAGATATCAAACCAGGGAATGCGTATCATGTTATAGTATTAAAGGAAGTGGATTAGATTTCGGCAATTAATACTATAAATAAGCTATTTGAGCTCAAATTGTTGTCCCTGCATAAAAGAATGCGTGTGACCTGATATTTTTTTATGTAATATTTTACATTCGGGGAAAAAGGCAACCGAGTTTGCAAACTGTAGGGTTATGACCTTTTCATTGTGCAATAAAAATATGTAACTATTTCAAAAGAAACAAAAAGAAATTCTAGAAATTTACACCAAAAAGTCAAATACAAGGATTGTTTGGTGATGCTTAAATCAGAATAAGCATCTGCATGGTATGTAGGAGTGGGACAGGTGGTTTGTGGAAGATATAAAGAGGGGAAAAAGGGGGAAAGAGAGATTCAGTTATGTTCACACGAACAGTCTCATTGTTGCCATTTTGAATAATGCATACGACTATCGTTTTGTTCTTCCAGGGTCACAAAGAAGAACAGGAAGGTCAGTGAAGACACAGCAGAAAAGAGCCACATTCTCAAGAACCTCTGCTCCAGCTCTGTGTCATCACCCCTACCCTTAGATGGCTTGGTACATTCCACTGCTGGGCTATCAATCAAGCTGCCGTCCCAACAGACAGAAGGAGGGGGAAGCGGCAGCTGCTTGTCATCTCCAAGGAAACAACCTCCTCCCAAACCAAAGAGGGACCCCAACACCAGGCTGAGCACGTCCATTGAGGCTGTCAGCACTTCCCTGTCCTCCTGTCCCCAAAGCACACTTGGTGATGGTCAGTTCTCATCAAAAGCAGATCCCGTATATTATGTTCCAACTCCTGCACTAACACTCCTCTCAGACACAGCAGAGAACTTTTCTTTTCATATCTTAAGCAAGTTTGCCTACGAAAGTAACACTGAGGTGTGTGGTCCGATAGAGATTTCTTTTGTCATTGCTTTGAAGTATTAGTAAACATGCTCTCCTGTTTGGAGTCATTCTGAGTTATTCCTTTCCTTTATATTTTAACGCAGTACTGTCAAGACCACGGCCTTACAGCGACGATTACAGCGCGATGAGGAAGGTTCCACCCCCTAAGCCAGTAAGAAGTCCTAACACCAAGCTGAGCGGCTCCTTTGAGGAGATCCCGGCCCCGCTCCCCACGGAAACAAAGCTGGCCGGTCTTTCGAAGGCAAGGCTGTGTTTGGGGCTGACCCAGCGTGCGGTGTCTGTGGACGGGCCGTACCACCCCACGCTCAGCCTGCAACACTCCCATGAAGAGGACGTCTACATCGAGATGGTGGGAAACCCCAGATCCTCTGGCTTCTGTGAGGCGAACAGCCCCGAGCAGAACGAAGCTGTTTATGAGGAGATGAAGTACTCGCTTCCAGAAGAGGCAGCAGTGTCTGCAAAGGTCATATTACCCACTGAAAGGTCGACTCCCCCAGAAACACTAGGGATTAAAAACGTGATTGCAGTTGAGAATTCCCCTTCCCAAGGCTCGGGGAGTACAGCTTATTGCAGGAGCGTGAACACTGATGTACCTTCTCCCTTTCCAAACCTGCTGCCACATCGGCCTCCACTTTTAATGTTTCCACCTCCCCAGGCTCCGTACTCTTCCACCTTAGACGAATCCCCACTCACCCCTCTGGAGGTGAAGAAGTTACCCATGCTTGAGACGAACCTCAGTTACTCGGGACAGGGAGACGGGGGCAGCCCACTCTCCCCAAAGTTCACTCGACAAAGAGCGGACTCTTTATCCACTCCTGTTTCTGTGCAAGACCTCTTCAGTGCTCCTCTCTCACCACCTCTTGTGCGTTCTCTTCCGGTTAAACTTCCTCCATCATACAAGACCCCCTCTCCCCCACCTTTCCCCTCTGAGGCCATGGTTTCCATGTTGACTCGAACAGCATCACCAAGCATTGCTTCAAAAGCATGTCAGAAGGTTGGTTATTCCTCAGCAGAGGCCCCCCCGGGGGTTGGCAAGCCCCCTTACTCGCCAGTGAAGAAAGCCCAACATGATTCCCGTCGAGCTCACTCCTGCTGCTCCTCCCCTCTGCTCTTCAACTCCAGCAGCCCTCGCCCCCTGGATGAGCTGTCCTCCATCTTTAACTCTGGGCGTGGCTTACTCAGGAAGTCAGCCAACAGCAAGAAGATGCGGGAGTCTGGTTAGTGAATCTGTCCCAAACAGCTAAATTTACCAGGTTTCTTGTCTGTGCTGTAAAGATAAAACCCCAGTCCTTAACGTTAATTCACTCTCAAACAACGCTCCTGTTCAGGTCAATCAACGGACTGTCCCACTGGAGCTGATTAAAACAAGTTATTTTCAGAAAAATCGCATCTTTGCTTTGGGGGAGGGGTGAGCTCAGATACACGCTGAAGTTTCAAGCCTCTAATCTTAGCAAAAAGAATTTTTTTGAGTCAAAAAGGGCAGTACAGAAAATGGAACATTTTGTTACCTGATCTTTATACTTTTGCATCATATAATATAACAACAGCGTGCATTTTCTTCATGTAATTTTATCACTGTTTTACATCTGATAATTCTAAACGCTCAAAAGTAATGTTATGGTGGCAATTCCTATAAATTTTGTCATGTCAAAACTTTCAAAATGTTTTCCGCAGCTTTTCAACACTTTAGGTTGAAATAACAAAGACCTGTGTCCTGACACCCAAATTATTGGAGTTATTTTAAATGGATAATATTGTATAGCAAACATGCATGAAATGGGCTTTTTAATTTGTACAACAACCACTTCTCTCTGGGTATGCATACAATTTGTCAAAGGTTTTTTGTTTATCTCTGGGAATTTTCATTCATGGGGTTGTTGGTAATGTTTACCGCTCATTGTGTAATGTGAAAATGTTTGATTTCTTCAATTAACTTTTTTTTCACTCATTAGTAATACTATTACATCTTACATTTCAAACTGGTTTTTGACACAACTAGTGCTTCTTCTTCACATTGTAAATTTTTGTGTATGTAAACAGACAGCTCATCTTCTGATACACACCTTTGCTATTTAGGTTAAGATGTTTAAATTTTATTGGCCTTTCTAGGGAATATTTGAAAAAGTTGAAATGTGTTTCTGTATTTGACGTTTCTTTAGTTTTAACTAATGTAGTGAAATTTATGTATGCAGGGTTGGTTGGCTGAGCTCTTATCTTGTAGGACCATATTCCTGTTTATGAAAACTCAGGGACTTTACTGAGCATTTGCACAGAACACTCTCTTCTTTTCACGCTGAGAATTATGATGTTTGGGACCTGCAAATGAACCCAGATTTAAAAAAAAAAAGAAAAAAAAAATTGTGACATTGAACAGGAATTTTATGTTCTTCTTTCCGTGAGTCCTTACCAACCTCTATCCCAGGAGTTATCTTACAACATAGCGTATTTGCAAAGGCATAACTGGTAGGACTCTCGATTCTAGTATGTGGTCTGGACTTTGTGTATGGAGAAGATACCTCTGATGCAGGATGCTTTGCTAATTTAAGGTTTTGATTGATGAGGGTTATGGCAACAAATGACACCTTTATGCCCAAAATGTACTAGCCACGAAACTGTTTTATGAGTCAGTGACAAAGATGCTGTGGTGATTGTGTCCTTGGACACAAATGTCCACGTACATCATTGCTAATTTTGGACTTTTGCTCATGTGGCAGAACTTAGGGTCAGATGATCGGAATCATCATGCTGCTATGAATGAAAAAGTTCAAAACAACTGAACAGAAATGCTACATTCCCCAGTACACATGGCTGGCTCTGCTCTTGTGATGTGCTACAGTGGTTTCAAGTGATACTACACTTTCCCACTCCTTTCAAACCATTTACTGTGTTATGGTTCTTAGATGACTAAAGTGATGAGGGGAGGGGTTTGATCCAGTCAGGGCTGCTGGGAGCATCTGCTGCACTCTCTCCTCACAACGGCAGCAGTGACAAGTGGCAGGTGTGACTAAGTTCTGCTGTCTTTGGCAAGAAATTCCCAGTCCTGTGGAGGTGGACGTTATGAGACAGTTAAAATTAGCGCTTCCTTTGTGGGTGTCGTGTCTGGTAATTTGAGTGTAAAACACCATAATAATAATTAAAAATATATATTGGCTGCTGTTGTGGTAGTGGGTAAGGTGCTACTTATTGTAAGATTTGTGTTAAGTATTCAACAAGTCAGCAGCCATCCACAACATTGAGTTGTGAAATATAAATTTTAAGCATGAAACTTGGCTGGAGTTAGATCTGCATGTGCTGCCTCCGCAGGGTTCAATTCCAACATTAACCAACAAGGCAGGTCGGAGTCTGGCACAACCTCACCATCCTCACAGCTTCAGGACAACAATGCCAACAATCGCCCAATTGGAAGCTCTTCCATTGAAAATGGCAACCATTTCTCCAATGGTAAGACTGGGTGAACAAAGTAAGGCCTCCAGGCTGTATTAAGGAAAATAGAAAATATAATAAAAAAGGAGTGTGAAGATCCAACATCTATTTTCCAGCCACTTACCCTGTACAGGAGACCTGTGGCCTGGAGCCTATCCAAGGAGCACAAGGCAGGGGGCACCCAAGTCCAAAGATACCCAAATGAAATATCAAGTTGTGTAACAGTTGTGTAAATTAGTTATTTTTTCTTAGTGCTTTTGGGTTGATTATGAGCCAAAAATGACATGGACACATTTCAACAGAGTATAAATCTGCTGCTAAACTGTCTGATATTTAACATGTTGTTAATAGTAGAACGAAATAGAAAAATTAGACAGTTTATGAGAATAGTAACAGGAAAGTGGGTGGAAAGGAGGGATGGTGAAGGTGATTGAAAAGGCCAAGGTAGAAGCACCAAGAAAGAGAAAAAACAGAAAGGGACGTAGGAAAGATCTTGGGAAATAAACGTGTTGACACACAACCTCCAGGCTAAACATAACTTAGAGTGGGGGGCCATGGAAATGATAAATGTATCACTCTCTCATAGGCAGTTGTCACCATCACTTCAACAACAAACACTCAGAGCTCATAGTGAGCACCACCTCCCTTTGTTCATTAGTTCTCACTGGCACGTGTCTTCTATAAGCCAACATCTTCCTCATAAAGAGTAATATCTTTCCGTTTGTGGTCTTACTGTACAGGGTCACTGGAAGACGAGGACCAATCTAACATCTCGATATCGCTTCAGAGACACGTGGAAAGGCATCAGGTAAAACGTTTTTCATTTGTGACCTTGGCCTGGACTTACTATAGCACGTTGCCCTGAAAGACCTAAACTCATGAAATGGTACTAGACTCTAATTCCACACAGATACCCAGTGACTTTTTCCCCACAATTGAGTAAAATAGGTTCCCTTTGTTAATATCTGTCTGTGCTCTGTTTCATCATATTTTTTAACACATTAACAGCAGCAATTTGATTAATGCAAAACTTGTCTTTTTTGTCTATGAAGTCTTTTACATGATCACACACTCATTCATTTCCTGCACAATATATAAGGAAATTATTTCTTAGCTGACAAAATGGTCCTGAGGTCCCCCCCCCCCCAAAATGGAACCGATCAGCACTGAAGATCAACACAGGCCCAGGATATATCAACTACATGGCATGTACATGACACACAACTCTACAGTACTGATGCAAACACATAGACAAAACATATAAGCAAAGGTAGCTACCTTCAGGAGATAACACATAGGTACCTTCAACATACTGTACATAATGCCTGGGCTTGCAGGGCTTTAATTATTTAATGACATCATGAAATATTGAGTAGAACAGAAAACAGCACTGAGGGCATCACTGACGCCTGACTGAGGATGACTGAGCCGTGGCTATATAGCTTCATCTAACAGGTTAGCTTACTGTGCTGGTTGCATCAACTCCTACCATCACTGACCTGTTGGCCTCAGTGTGAGGAATCAATACATATAAGATTCAGTTTATTTATAGAATTATCAGTGGGTTTATCCCCAGTGAGGTGGAACTGTATCTAGACAGGGTTGATCAGCATGCTATAAAAATGATTTACAGTGGTACTGTGGTTAATTTCTGATTTTTCTCATGCTATGCATTAACTGAATGCAAAGGTATGTCAAAGATTTATGCCCTCCCGTCTTCCTCAGAACACTCTTACTTTCACAGTGTTTCGAAAACACGACCAGAGTTCTCAGGTCGATGTTGACAGAACAAATATGAAAATCCCACACCTTTACATCCAAAGACAAACAATTTTTAATGACGTTTTGACCTTGATAGATTGTGATTGTGAGCAGCTGTGATTTTAGAAGGTCATATATCAACCTTTCATATCACTTGATGAACCACATGCACCTCATTGGACGCTACACGGAGTTTGTTTGTGTGCGTGTGTGTGTGTGTATGTGTGTGCGCGCGTGTGCATGCTGGCAGCGCTGGCCACATTGTATTGTCTTGTTTCAGCTAAAACGTCTCGCTGTGTCTCTCTCATCTTTTACCTCAGCGGGATCTCTTCAGTTTCCCCCCGTTTGGTGAGGGAGCCACTCTCTGAAGTGAAGCTGCGAGAGCAAATTCAAAGTACAGGAAGGGGGTGAGTGAGCTGCCTGTCCTTACTGTTCTTTTGTTGTAGGGGATTTAATTATATCTTGCTAATATTTTTAAACTAATATAGGTTGAAAGTTGAATTAATTCTGGAAAGAAAAGGACAAAGTTTTGTGCCTTTTTGCTAATTTTGAGTTTTATGTTAAAAGGAAAAGTTACAAAATATACTAAAGGAATAGTGCCATTTACATTTATAATCTCCATTATAAACTCTGTAGTCTGTAATGTTAGCATGCCCAGGAGGGGCTGGGCAGCCAGTCGACCTTAGACCCCCAGAGGTTTTTTTCTCTACACTGGAATTTTTGGTTCCTTGCCTCCGTTGTTGTCTGGCTCTTCCTTTAACTTCAGTCATCCACTTGCTTTTATTCTGTAACATCTGTAGCTTGCAAAAGGTGCTATATAAAAATAAGTTCTATTGGGAGTGAATTGAATTGAATAAATTTATATATTTTCAGGATCTAAACTTTTAAACTGTTTTATTACATGGGGCTTTGATTGTTAGACTATAGACTATGACCCAAATTAGGTCATGGACTTGCCTGAGATGGATAGGCCAAAATTCTTAGCAAATAGAATAGAAATTATTGGGTCCCAAAATGGGTCTCAATATTTTCATTTGGGTTTTTGGATTAAAAAGTTTCAGAATCCCTGAAATACACCTGAAGTCTTTATTATATTATGGAAATTAGCTTTTAAACTTTGAAGATGTTTAATATTATTACAATTATGTGTTTATATGATAATATTAGAAGAATAAAATAAAGCCGCTTCATAGACACACAATTTTAAATCACTATACAATCTACAAACAACACAACAGCAGCACAATCTACAAAATCAACAATCAAAAACAACTCAGAAATATAAGGCAAGCATTAGAGCCAAAACGTTGCCCATTTATCCCATCTGGCTTAAAAATGTACTACATTTTGACAGCATCCAATAGGAAGTCTTCATCATTTGATGTCTGTGACCTATGGCATAAAATCTTCTATCAGAAGTGACTCAATGCAAATTGTATATTGTTGTAACTCCATACACTCATTAACATACATCTTTTTTGACTTGGGTTTGTAACACATTTCCTGACATTGGTTTTGTCACTCCTGTTTAAATGTACAGTGGAGTAAAAATTTCAACTGAAGGTGTTAAATTTGCGCAGCGATATTTTGGCTAGAGTATGCACTCAAACCCACAAAACATGTGTTTGTTCTCGTAAAGACTGCAGTACGAACACAAATAACCAACACAATTTTGAAACCAGACACTTCCCACCAATAGCTGTTGAAAATGTGTTGGAAACCACACCCCCAGGCCCAAAACCTCAGTGAATTTTCCAAGACAGACAGCCATTTTTGTACGCAGATGGCCGGTTTTCTTCTCCAAACGCCCACACCGATGTCTCTGCTTGTTGGGTCCCTAAATACTACCCTCGAAAAAATGGCGTCTAATTTGGACAAGTGTTCAATGGGCGCCTGAGTGAAAATGGAAACGCTGGCAGCCAGTTCCACTGGAGAGCACAGCATTGCGTAACTGGAGCCGTGAATTCTCACACTCGGGCACAACGCGTGGCCTTGTGCCATAGCTCCATCCAGACCTACACCTCCGGCTGTATCACGTGGCAGAAATGCTGTCTGCTCCCTTCTCGTCAACGGGGGAGTAACTGAGGAGCGCCAGTCAGTAGATGAAGATGTTCAGCAGACCACAAACAGAGATGCTGGCAGTACCAATTAACTGTGGTTGGCGAGAGTAGCCCCCAGGTTTATTAGCACAGCCTGCAGGAAAGCAATCTTTCCTCATTCAACGAGATTAGAGAAATAAATAAATCAGCTGGGATGTGCTTTCAGGGCCATTTCCTGTTGGATGTACCAGTGCTGCTAAGGCTTAGTTTAGCACATACTAGTAGACAGGAAGGGTGAATGGGCTGGAGTGAAGGCTGATTCTCCAATACTGAGGCATGTCACAAGTTATCTCAGCCCATGCAGATATGATCCGCTCTCTAAAGCCCATTCTTATTGGTGGATGGGAAAGTATATCATAATGTGCAGACCTATGATATTGAAAAGAAGAGAAGGAACTTCAAAATCTCATTTTGGGGCCATGTTAGAGTGTTGTGCATAGGTTATCAATTAAGGGGAAAACAAAATAATAGTGTATGGCTTTTATAGTACAATGCAGCCATATTACTGACGAATTGCAGTTGATTTACCAGTAGTGTTCACTGTGGCATTGGATTTTAAATTTCTATATGTTGTATGTATAGTATATAGGAATTTGACATAAAAAAATGTATTTTTGGATAATCTGCTTATACAAAAACCAAACGATAACCAGGGATGGTGATCCATTCGAGTCCAGACAAAGAGATTAGGTTGAATGGCATGCAGGACTTGTCTGAGTCATTAATTTAAGCTGCTTATAGCCTGATTGGGTCTGCATAGAGCTCCACATCTTTCTGGTATGTCAACCAGCCTCCTGTGTAGCGAGAGCTGGTTGGCCATATTTAAAGTACAGGCTGGCCCATGCACAGGTAGGTTACCTGGTCTGACCTTCTACCTATATCAGTCATTAGGTCCTCAGGGAGAACTGTCCACTAACCAGCAGGACTCATGCAGCGTACACCTTGTGAGGTGACACAGAATTTGACCAAGTACTTGTGCTGCACATGTCTTTGTTTACCTGTGAGCAGTTTACTGGTTCCTTAAAATTAACACTGATGCCTGTTTGGCTAAGTACAAAGGTCAAGTTAATTGGTCTAATCAGCCCGGTCTAGGATTTGCATGTCCTCAATATGGTGCCATCAGGTTTTGTCTTGCGAAGGTCATTTGGATCCATTCACGTGGTTTCTCTACTGACTGTCACAGTTGTGTTGTCATACTGTATAGCTTGTCAGGAAATCGTTCAACCACCATTTGCTTCCAACATCTGATATCACAACGCAAACCATCTTTGTCAGTGAAACTGTTGCTTCAGCTCCAGTGAAAGGGAAGAAAGGAAAGAATTATTTCAACAGCGGAGATACGTTTCAGTAAAACCACGGTGAATTGGATATCCACGGACACTTTGACAGGAAGTCGACAGGAAGTGTTGACAGGAAGTGCATTTTGTCCTGGTAAGCTACACGTTGGCCAGGGTGTGAACACTTATATCTCTGCCTGCAGACCCACTCTGACAGGGCCATTGCATTCTGGAATCCAGTTACACCCAACAGGATACAGTGACATCCTTAGAATAATACTAATTAAAGACCCTTGGCTGTCTGAACACCTGGCTGGCACCCGCAGCTCTATGATAACCGTTTAGTTGTAAACATAAATTTGACTAAACATAAACTATTGCTGAGATGTTCTACTAAAAAATAACTTGAGTATTTTTCACAATAAAAAGAAATTAATACAAAAATCATAGGAAATTAGCAACTTATCTTGCTTAGATAATGTTCTTTCACATCTGTATTTTTATAATCTGGCTAAACCTGTCTAAAAACGAGAAACTAAGGAAACACAGAAGACATGGGAAAAGCAATGAACGTACAAATAAAGCATATGGAATGCTACATAATGAATGTAATGTTTGATTAGGTCTGTCTATAGTATGTGAAAACTAATTACAATCTAATTGGTAATCTTTTAATAAACTTTGTGTATTGATTCTATACGCAATGTTGTGCTGTAATCTTTTCAAAGGTATGTTATGCCTGGTCTCCTGTGATACCTGTATTTAGCTCTAGGCCCCCTGTGAGACTGAGCTATGACTGTAAATTAGATAAAGACTAACATGTGCCTGTTGTTTTGCATTTTAATCAGCTGTGGAAACCTGAATGCCATAGTAAGCAAAAGGACTATGGTAGTTTATACAAATTATTTTTAAAAATCTAATCAAATCCATTTCAAAACAAACTATACAATGAAAAAATCTGATTTTAGTTTAGTGGTAACTAATATTTGAGTACTTATATTTGCATATGTTTGTGTGTGTGTGTGTGTGTGTGTGTGTGTATGTGTACACGTGTGTGTGCATGTGTGCATTCAAAACTGCGTGAGTGTGTGCGTGTGTCTGTGTGTCTGTGAAAGAGGGACTGAGACGTAATTATGTGACAGTGCATGTTTGCATGCTGGGAAGTGGACATGTGATATACACTGACAAATGGATGACAGCTGAAGAAAGGTCAGCCATGGTACAGATACCTTACAAGGTTTGTGTGCTCTTTGTGGTGTCCTGATGTGTCATGTAGTGTGTGCATTTATACCTCACTCAGACTGATGTCCAGTGGTACATTAGCAGATCCTTCAGATTTCTTGGTTAATTTTTCCCTGAAGTGTATGTTGTCATCACTGAAAAAATACTTTTAATCCTGCAGTGACACATGGAGAGCATTTATCCTGTCTCACTTGTGTGATTCACCTTTAGTGTTTCTTCTTGTGCATTCAGATTCCATTTTTTAAAATATATTGTCTTTGTTTGATCAGTCCTATAGCCCATAGCTGAAGAAGAGGCATTGTGGCCTTTTTGTCCTCCCCCAGGCTTGATAATGTTTTTTACCCCATCCTACCTGCCTGGCTGTTAGCCTATGGCACTGCTGACTCACAGATGGTTACATTTTATTGCATGCTCCTTCATGAACTCCTACGAACACATAATACTCGTAACTCTACAAAATGTCGTGTATGACACTTTAATACAGTATTAAAACCAACAGGATATTATGCACTGACTCCTACCAGCGACGTGTATATTATATGACATGCATAATCATGTCTTGTTAGGCACCACAAATAGTTAATGCATTGTTTTTTGTCTCTTGATGCTGTTCATTAACCCTAACAGAAATTTAAAATACATGAACACCCACATTTTGTTGTACAACAGAAAGGGCAGCTCCAATTAGTCGGTGATCTCATGCTTAATTTTATTTTTATGAAATGGATAAACGTATATATCAAAACATCTTCATGACAAACTGTTCCTGTGTCAGTTTGAGTAAGATTTATGTCTTACACCAATATGAACAGTATTAGCTAATAGCTGTGCTTTTTTTGGTTATCTGTAGCTTTCCGGTGTCTGCTATTGTTATTTGCACATTAGATGCCTATAGATTGATTAGTTTTGACTGATGACCGGTCTCATTTAAAGAGTCCCAGGAGGATAAGAATGTATGCAGTGTGCATGTGTGATCGCTGATGCGTGTCCCTGTGGAGATTGTAGACAGGTTATTTTTACACTCCTTGTATTAACTTGAAAAAGCAATTGGACGCAATGAAGACAGCAGAATGGCGTGTTAATGGTATTACAATCATGTTGTCATTGCTGAGCACAGTGGCCAGATGTGTTTGTAAGACAACTTCGTTTGCAGTGCTCCGCTGTTATACTGTTTGGAAATATACGCACTGAGCTAAGAATGCAGTGATCCTTATGGGTGACATGTAAAATGGTCTGATTCTTGTCTCATTTCAGTTTGTGGTGAAAATTGTTCCACCCTTATTTCTGGGGTGGAAAGTTTAATCTGAATTGTATAGTTCATTGTCTCCCCTTGAATTCTTGTTAAAAAACATTTTTAGGAAAATATATTCACTTACTGAGAAAAAGTTCCTATGCAGCATTTATCTGCTGTGCAGAAAAAAACACGCCACATTTCCTGTGAAAAAAGATAAATGACGCAGTTCCTGTGTATGGGGTGGGGTGCAAGGCTGGATAAAACAACATAGATTATCAGGACAAGAGGCAGCTGGTGAAAGTGTGGCCCATGGGTGAATGAGGTGATTCAGCAGACAATGTCTGTCTCCATGCCCTCAGGTGATCCAGCACGCTCAAGCCATTGAGAACGGACAGCACCTCCCTCCAAGTGCTGACGGAAACAGTGCCCTCGGGGAGCTGCACATGAGGAGAGCCTTGATCGGCGGGCCTCCATCCAGAACTTGGGTATCACCCTGGCACCAGTTATCTGCAGGTTCCCAGCCCTTTTTCCTCAGTAGGCTACCTTACTGGTTCACCCCCTTCCACTCTATTGGTTCCATTTCCCTCACATTTGCTTCTTTTGTGCTTCCCTCTCTTGGATCCTTTCCATGGTTGTGAAACTGGGACTACCTGAGGTTTTGGATAAAAAAAAAAAAAAAAAAAAAAAACACCATGATCAATGGCACCAAAGGCAGTGAGAAATGAAGCTGGCCAAACACACTGTAATAACTCTCTGCTAGTGTGAGGGCTTCTGAAGCAGAGGACCCTCAGGCTTACAGGAATGTGTGACTGTGACACCTCCGAAATCCATCCCCCCTTCATCTCACGCCCTTCTCCACTGGTGCTCTTCTTGTTTGCAATATGTGTCGAAAACCTTATTCTCTGAAGTCTTTGAGTAGCAATTAATCATGGTTTCATAGGTGCTTTCCAAATACGCATACAAGTTCGGGTATCGCCAGTGTTAGCATATCAGCACACTGTTTAACTGGAAACTGTTATTGACCAACCACAAGTGAGCTGTTAAAAGGAATTTATAGAACGTGTTTGTACATTCCATGACAATTGGAGTACCGTCCCACTTAGTGACTGGTGATGGGGTGTTTTGTTAACTGTGATGACCCTTTAGGAACAGTATCGAATAAAAGGTGACATTAAAACATAAAGACATTTGTGTAGACATACACATTGTCTGGCTCTGACTTGTAATCTGTTGTTACACAGACAAAGGTAACATACTGTCTTCTATATGGCTGGAAAATTCTGTTTCTAAACATCTAAGTCTGTTGTTACTTATAGCAAAAGGAGTTTATCTGAATGTTTTGGGATTGATGTCGGTATAGTGTAACTAAAGACATGGAAATCGTTATCTACGGCATGTATTAGACTGTTTAGGTTAGGTTCCCCAGGAGGATCTTATTTCAGATGCACAGTGCACATCTTCTACCACCAAAAGGAACTTTCCAGCAGTTTTATATCATATACACTGCTTTTTCTCACATTCTTAGAGGTCACAGGAGCCCTTTGAAAAGATGAATGATACCAGGTCTCTACACATACCTGTCTGTGACTTAAATAGTACAAGGTCTCCACAAATACCTGTTTTACTTAAAGGATGCAAAGATTCCCTGCTTATCTTTGTGTGACTTCAAGGATACAAGATATCCACGGCTATCTGTCTAAAGCTTAAAATTCTTAAGGTCTGCATAAACATCCGTGTACAGCTAAGAGGATGCAGCGTTTCCACGGCAATCTCTACATGGTTTTTTTACAGTTGCGATGAGGGAAATGTTAAAGATGCCCCTGATTAGTGACTCATTTCTTTTCCTCTTTTGGGATTGCTACTGTCCTTTACAAGGTCCACAAAGTTCTTTTGAATACAATCTGAGGAACTTCAACATTGCAGACAGAAAGTATTGCAAATACAGTGTAAGCTCACATGGTGAATAGCTCAGAACGTGAATGACAATTTACAAATTAAGCGCATGGTACTTGTTTTTTTTTTTTTTTATTGTTTTGTTTTGTTCTGTGCTTGAAGTGGGCTGGTATGTACTGGTATACAGCACTGGTACCTCTTTATTTTAGTCTTCAGAGCACTGGGAACATTTCTTGCATACTGGTGCCTCTCCTAATTTCCCAGTGACTTCCATTATTAACTCTATAGCAGCTCTTCTTTCAAAATCACTGCACATCATAATCAGAGTACACTATGAGGGGGCACCAGTATTTTTCCCCACTTCAAGCACTGACATGGATGTTACAAAAGCCAGCTGTTCCTAATTATAAACTGTCTTGTGAACAATGTATTTAGCATAGAATACATCAGTAGCTAGTCTATATGGGCTAATGGTGCTATACTCAGTTAATAGCTAAAATGTCATATCAACATAAAAAATAATATCCATTTACCTTTCATCTGTTACAAATTCTATAAATCAATTTTCACCATGTTATACATTTGTGCACTCTAGATGAAATCTGTGGTCTAGTCAGGGACCAAATAGGTTTGTTTGTTCTGCTTTCACTTTGTGATGAATTCCTGGGGGTTTTCCACTGTCAGAATATGTTGCACAGCTGGACATGTGACAGTGGTGGCTAATTCAAGATAACTGAGAAATTGAGTGAATCCATCCATTTTCCAACCGCTTGTTCTATGCAGGGATGCAGGTGGCCTGAAGCCTACTCCAGGCAGCCTAGGGCACAAGGCAGGGCACACCCTGGACAGGGCACACATCCACATCCACTATGGAAAGTTTACATTTCACAGTCCACCTAACCTTCATGTTTTACACTGTGGGAGGAATCCCAAGTAAAGGATGGGCAGAATTTGTCAACTCCACACACATAGTGCTAAGAGTCAGATTCAAACCCATGACCCTGCAGGTGTGAACCGCCATGTTGCCCAGTTGGGTGGATCATTATATACATTCATTCTTAGTGTACAAAATTATTATGGACACGTGTCCTGATTTTGACATCTTATTGTTGGAAGATCTCATCTCACAGGAGTATTTATCACCTAATTTTTAAAATATTGGTACAGAATAGCTGATGTTGCCAAATTGTGTTATCATGTCACACTAAGCTGTGGTATTAGCTTTTCTACTAATGCATGTTATGGGTTAATATTGCCAGAAAGTGACCTAATAGTGATATCTTGTCCAACACGTTCAGCATTGAACACTAAATTTGGTGTGCTTAGTTGTTTGATTCAAGCTAAATATTAACTTGAAGTACCTAGTTTTGTAATTGGTGACTATGACCCAGATAAGAGAAAACTACCAGCATGTGGCTGATCAAAATGGCAGCTGGTATTCATGCAGAACCATTAACTTTCATTGCTGAAGCTTGAAGGCAGTGCATGCAAACAGCATGCTGCAGTTTTGTGTGTTACAATGCTGTAGACTGGAGATGTCCAGAAATGTTCCACAGCAGCTGCAACCAGCTTCCTCTTCATAAGACTGTGCCACCCTGTGTTAAGATCTGCAGATTCATGTCATTTTTTTACTTAGTGCAATATTTAATTCAAAATACAAAACAACCCTAGCAAAAATAACAGAAAATTATATATGTTGTTGATTTGTTACTGCATGAATGTACAAACCCAAGCGTTTAGACCCGAGTGTTCTGTTCATTGTTGTTCTGTTTTTTTTTTTTTGTTTTTTTTTTTTTTTTAATTCTACTTCTGCATTACCATGCATGCTTCAAGTTCTCTAGGTGATAAACATTTTCTATGTAATTGTCCTCTTTCTATTTTAACACAATATGTAAAAAACTCTTCACTTGGCCAAATGTCATTAGGAAATGTCTCTTCCCCTGCAGAAAAAGAAAATCACATACCTATCATTGCACAAAATACTCCACATGCACATCAATGCCCAAAATACCCTAAATACACATCACTCCAGAAAATACTCCACATGCACATCACTCCAGAAAATACTCCACATGCACATCACTGCACAAAATACTCCACATGCACATCAATGCCCAAAATACCCTAAATACACATCACTCCAGAAAATACTCCACATGC